>JAZGTK010005665.1:0-22004 GCA_036877625.1 Ambastaia sidthimunki
GTTAGTGATGACCACTCTGTCTGTCCGTGAGCTGGGCTGTCGAATGGGAAAAACACACTGGCTCCCATCCTTGTAAAAACACAACATAAAAGAACACAGGGGGATGCTAACAAAGATGAATGGCTTCTCTTCCAACTCATTCCACACTAATCAGGGCCTTTTCATTTGTTCCCTGTTAGATAATGTAAATTTGTGGAGTCAAAGAAAGGGACTAAAAGGGACAATTTATCAACCTCCCTTTTATCCCTCTAATGGAGCCACATGTTCCAGAGCATTAGAATCGCCCTGAGCTGCAAAGTATATTAGCGCTGAAAGGGGGTAACAAGAATGAGGATTGTATTTCAGTGTGAACATGAACAACATAATGATTCCCGGTGATGTCTTTAATCCTATTGCTTTCATTAACAAGGAGAACAGCAAACACAACCGTATGTTATGTGTTTTCTCTGAGAATGCAAAGACATGTAGGTTTCAAGTGGCAAAGGGAAACATTATGAAATTTATAAGAGATTGTGTGGTCAGTAATTTTGAGAACCTCTAAATCACTGCAGATATAGGAAAGGATTGGTGGATTATCTTGCTGTTTGTCTACAACAATAGCTGGCAATGGACCATTCAGTTGCAGAGTGTTGGGGACCTCACCCTTGCAAACATCTATCACCAGTTAAAAGCAGAGTGGCCCACCCCTTAACCCAACCGTCACTGTGCTGAGGCCAGCCAAGAGAAATGAGCAGTCTGGTCATCTCAACCTCAGACAACAGACCATGTCTGAGGTAACCATGTGGCAAATACACACAGAGCTCCCCACCTCCAGAATAATGTGGCAGTGTTCTTCAAAGCAGCCAGATGATAGTGTGTGTGAAGCAAATTGTCCATGCTAGAAAGCTTTCACAATAAACATTCTCAATATCAAGCTCTAGACCTGTTTTGACTGAAAAGGAGATTTAGTATATAATGATAGAATGTTATTTTAGGGCAAATAATACCTTAAAACAATTAGTTGTACAATTAGTTGTTTTACCTAATTCCCACCGAATAAATCTGTTTCTTCTGGTCAGTTTTTATGTTGTTAAACTCTCTGTTGATCTGGCCTGTTTGTAATAACAGTCATAGTTTAGCTGATCAGTTGCAGTAAAAACTGTTTGAGATTGCATTTGCCCTCTATGCTCTACTGGTTATATCATATGATTGTGTGTGTATGTGTGTGTGTGTGTGTGTATGGGAGATGGCTCTCCATCTGTTATACACTCATTAACAGAGCCCCCTCATGTTTTAATCAGTCCCCATACGCAAACCACACCCATTCTCACACACAGACACACACACTCACACACATAAGTGCAACCTCACTGGCCACAGGGCTTGAGCATGTCCAACACAGCCACCCCAAGCATCATCAATCTTACTGGTCATTAATCTCTGAGCACAAAAGCGAAACATGCTGCACATTTTGGTAGTGAAACTGTGCACCATTTTGACCAAATCACAGCAAAGCAGCATGCCAACTGCATTAAATCAAGCTGCAAGTGTGCTGTGTGGCATGGAAGCATGACTGCAAATTGTTTCAGCTTTATTCTTTTTGATCTTGTTCCAAGCTATAGAAAAAGTAGCGTTAATCATAGTATGCTGTTCCTATGACTGGTCCACCATCAGATGTCTAATGAGGGACCTAAATGATGTTGCATACTAAACTCTGTGTATAGGATAAAAATAAAATAATGAGTAATGGCCTGCAAACTGGGTTAAACTTCATCTGACATCAGTTAAACGTCATCTGACATCATTACACAGTATTTGTACGAGCACTTCATACATTAAACCCCACAACACATTTCCAAGCATTGGGAAGTGAGGTGAAGGCACAAGAGCGGCTGCAGATAATCTTCAGGAAGGCCGGGCAGCATTACCTCACGAGTGGCGTCCTGCGACTCTTTCGCCACAGGATGTGCATCATAAATCTTACTCAAGTGAACTGACAGAGGAGCTCATGGGACCCAACCCATGACATACTGATCAACACACGAGCACTACACATAAAGCAACATTCAGGCACAAAAAGCATGAGCTGTGATGGGTATTTGAGAAACCACTGTAAAATGTATAGGTATTAAAGTAAAGAGAGTGTGTTCCAATCTAATTTTATTTGTTGAAGCAAATAGAAAAATCAACAAACAAATCAATAAATTAAATTAGGTAATCAAACATTAACCTACAGTATGTAACAGTTTTGTTCAATTCCATATTTAAACAAATAACCCATTTTGCAAGCTAAACTAAAATACATCAGTGAATTTAATGTAACAGCAAGATCCCAGATTTAGAAAAAGCACAATGCTTTGACATAATGTAAACATTCTTTACATTATGTCAAACATTTGGGTAAAAATTACAGGTATTTACAGACTTGACACAAAATATAGAAAAACAAAAGTAATTAAGCATAACTGGCCATAAATAGAGAAAGAATGATTGAAACATTTTATTCAGCTGAGTAGAAGTGAAAGTTTGTGAGTAGTTCTGACAACATGATCATGAGACACTTTCCACAGTGTAAGTAAAAGTGGCTTTATCACGTGTTTATATTTCAAATGTGTGTAAAAATAGAAAAGAGGAAAGAACAGAGTGAATAACAAAATGGTGTTACACAACAGTTAATTAATCAAACGCACTGAATGCAGGAACACACTTGGCATTGAAGTTTCTTGAAGCACTAAAATAGAAACAGCTGAAGCAGGGCAGCCCTGAGTGAACTTACAGCGGAAGCAACAGGACAAAATCAATTGTGCCTTAAGAACACAGGCACACGAGTCACACATTGGGCTGCTATTTCAATGTTTTCTTGGTAGAATCATTTGCACAAAAAACAACTGCAAGAACTGCAGGGAACTGCCAAGTCCAGTTATAAACTTTAGACAGGAAGATATATATAGACTGAAATCAAGAGATCTGGCCAAGAAACCAGCTATAAAACTAAGTTATTGGCAGATGTCTTTGACTATAATGAGAGGAACTATTCCGATATCAGCAACAATCTCTGCAGCACTTCACTGAATGGGATTTATCTGAAAGAGAGACTATGGGAAATCCAATTCTGAGAAAGGACTATATGTGAGGTGAAGCCTGGAGTGTTCTAGAAGACAAAATGTTATTTGATACACACTATATATTTTATGGTAAATTCTTTTGTAAATAAAAATGAGAGAGAGTTGAATTTTTGGAGAATTTCTGTTTTGAAGATGTTTATATACACAGTAGAGTCCAAAGGTCTAAAACCATTGAAAGAGACATGATTAAAATAGTTTAATTTTGAAACAATTTGACCTGGAAAGGAAATTTAAACAACAAAACACATACATAAAATGAGTAAGAAATATTTAAGATTCTGCACTATTTCCTGGTCACTAATCAAATAAAGCACTAAAGCAAATACATGACATTGAACCTAATAATTTCTTTGTACAAACAGTCAGATTTCCCTTCTTTCATTAAAACACACAGAATGGACTTGAAACATTCTTATACCATGCTGCACATACAGACTACATACTAAGAAAATACATGTTAATCACTTATATTAGTATGCTGACAATATAATTTGCAAAGAAAAAATTTGACCCTTCTGTAATGATAAACTAAAGAAATCCTCCTGAGAGTTTGATTTCCTCAATCGCATTTGACGTTTTCTTCATGGAAAAAACTGAGGCAAGGAGGAACTTGCAAAAATAAAATCCACTTTTCATTTCCTATCTAATCCGTCTCTGTCGCAAGAGCAAATGACGTTTTGCAGTTGCAATTTTAATGTCTCAAGAAGCATGAAGGGTGCTTGAAGCCTCTGAGGGTTGAGGTTTGCACAGATGTTCTTCTAAGAAGCATCAGTCCTCGTATTTCTTTAAGCTCCTAATCTTAAATCTCTTCTTTGGTGGGTCTAGACAAATTTAAGATGCTAACACAAATTTCTGATGCTTTTACAAAATCAATAACCATAATCATTGTATGACAGCCGCTGGGCAAATGGCTGCAAAATATGTGTGTTTCTACTGATCTGGAATTAATGTGATAATGCTGTGATGCCGTGTAAATGCTGTGCATCCAGGAAGGACGTGCAGAGCAGGCTGGTCACGGATTCTGAGGGACCATGTGAGGTTAAGTGGCCTTGTCCTGAGAGGACCAGTAAGATTAAGACATAAGCATCTGCTCTGTAACGTTACAGTGACTTGTTTATGTGTTATTTAAGATTCCATAATACGCCATAAGAGAGTATATCCACCCAAGACCTCTCAATAACACCTCTGTAATCTAAAACCTTACAGTTACCTATGTCTATTTCACACAATTTTTGTGAAAAGACAAAATTATCAGGCAGGAGGAAAACAAATTATGGTCAAATGTCTGACAGGCTGTCTGACAGATTAGTAGTAAGGCCAGAGAAACAGCCTGAGACTAGCATAAAGTGAAGGGGACTGAACTCCTTCACTTATAGTTTAAATGTCATAGTGTTGGCTTTCAAAGACCACATGCAGGACAGCCAAAAGCTCAATGAAAGGGCAGAACTACAGGTTAAGAAACACCATGGAAACTTGATAGGATGTGAAAGAGATTAAAAGCTAATAAAATCTAATACAGAGCCCTTTCCTGAGTCTGCAATACTGTCACGTACATCTCCTATAAACTGTGCTTTTGCTGTGGTTTCGGAACAAGGTTTTGCAATGAATTAATCAAGCCCCTGTTCTCGAGGAACACTTTGCTAAACATTACTGACGGCAGATCACGCTACAACATTAGAAAGGTCCTTAAAAAGGAGCAGACTATGTGAGTGAGTACATGCACAGTTACAATCAAGCTAAACTCTGCAGAGAGTGAGTAGGTGTGTTTCTGTCCTAGCTGTACTTTTAAGGAGATTACTGTTATGTCAGTATTAATTATAATTTGAGCTAATTTTAGAACAATTGCAGTCACTGGGAAACCAGCCAGCAGTCCCCATGAGAGAAATTAATTATTAAACATACTAAATGATGCTTATTTAAAAATGTAAGTAATAGACAGTCCGTATAAGGAAACAAGCAAGGGGATAGTATACAGTAAAGCAAGGGGACAGTATGAAAACCATTACGTCTATGGAATGCCCCCACAAAACATGACAACCTGTATGTGTGTGTGTGTCTACTTAGTTATAGTTCAGGGACTAAAAATACCCAATAATTCTAATTAGGTTATTTAAAAAAAATAAATAGAAGATCTCACAAGTATATTTGTTATTATATGTTAAAGATTTTATTATGATCATTAAGATTCTTTCAATACGATCATGTTACTGTGTTTATAGAGACTTCTAAAGACTTGGTGGCTCATTTAAACTTGTATTAATATTATTTTATTAGTTGTATTGCATTTATTAACAAGTCGAAATGAAATATTTTCATGTTCTGTTTAGAGTTATACTACTTATTCACTTATTACGCCATCTAGCGGCAATTTGAAGCCATTGTAAAGAAGCTTTGTGCGGAACTAATAAATTTAGACTTTGTTTCCACCGACTCGTTTATTCTACCGACACCTGAACTTCTGTGTTGACAGCAGGTAACACGTGAAACATAGCCAAAACAGATTGATGTAGCTTTTCAAAGTAAACGTTAGGTTGAGATAAATGCCATATTTGAATTACAATAAAAGTATGAGTAGCGGCGATTATATTATGCATCAATACTGTACATTATTAGATTGCAGCTGATGGCAGACTATGTTTATTACTAGCTAAATGTTTACACAAGACTACTTTAATATAGTTGTAATTATAGCATGGCTATCTGTACTTGCTTACTGATCGCTTCCAATGCATTGATATGAAAGATGTGATTGTCTTACCCAGGGAACTATGATAGCAGTGGAGGCTAGACTCTACATTGGATCTGTGTCGGATCTGAAGGACGCTCAAAGCCTGACTAATGCAGGTATAACTCATGTACTGACTGTCGACTCCGAGCAACCTGCGCTTACCGGCTTCCACACCAAATTCATCCGTGCGCTGGATGATGCGTCTACAGATCTCCTGAGCAAACTGGAGGAGTGTATCAGCTTTATAACAGAAGCTCAGACACAATCTGAGTCTGAACCATCTGCTGTTCTCGTGCATTGGTAGGTTTATTATTTTGATTACACTTTTATAACGAATTTTCAAACTTTATACAAAAAACAAAAAGAACATGCCCTTTGTTTATGTACATTCAAAATGTCATTGAATATTAAAGTATGTTCTTACGTATTTGTATTTTAATGTACATTTAACCTACATTTAATCTAAATGTTTAAGAATTTTTAAACATTGAAGTTTTATAAACATTTTTAACATTAAACATTGAGATTTATCTTGTTTCTTTTCCTTCTGAAGTCATGTAGGACAGAGTAGAAGTGCTGCTGTTGTGACTGCTTACCTAATGAAAACACAAAGTCTGAGTTTACAGGATGCATATACTAAACTCCAAAACCTTAAACCAGATGTTAAGTGAGTATGTTTCATTGTTTATCCTGTGGTGGAAAGATTGTCAATATACTTAAAATCTGCCCTTGAATTTACCAAACATTTCTCTTATTTTCTTAGAATGAATGAAGAGTTTCTAGACCAGCTGGCTCTTTTTGAATTAATGGATTGTAAAGTAGACACCACAAATCCTTTATACAAACAGTTTAGGTTGAAGAATATTACAGAGAAATATCCAGGTATGTGCATTATCAAAGTTCAGTTCTTTTGAATGTATCTGCTATGTTTCATACTTTACAAATATCTGGCCTGTCCGTTTATTCTTTTGAAGAAAAATGTGCAAGTTGTATATGTACAAACAACTTGTTCACATTCAACAGTTAAAGTAGTAAATTACTCATGTTTATTGAATATCCTCTTTTAGTTATTCTTATTAATATTTTGATGACTCCAGAGCTCCAGAATGTTCCAAAAGATGTTTTTGCTGTTGATCCTGCCCAAACCCAGAATGCAGAGGCTGTTTACAGGTGTAGAAAGTGCAGGTAAAATCTTTTCAAACTTTCAAAAAGTCCTGGGCAGCAAATGTACATACAGTACGACATCATCACCTGCTATTGTTATCGCAACAGACGGACACTTTTCCGCCACTCTAGCATTCTGAGTCACTGTGTGGGAGGCGGAGCCTCAGCATTCTCTCATAAGAAGACAAGGATAGTGAATCCTGCAACTGAAGATCAGAGACAGTGCACATCTTACTTCATAGAGCCAGTGCAGTGGATGGAACAGGCCTTGCTCGGTGTTATGGATGGCCAGGTAATATCTAACTACTGCATCTGGAGCAGTTGTTATTATTATTGTTATAGTTGTTGTTATTATTGTTATAGTTGTTATTATTAATTGATTATTGATTATAGGCCAGAGTTGAAATACTTTGTTGTTGTGTTTCACTTTTTTATGTTTAGTTTCTTAACAGACATAAAATCATAATAGAATTTTGAATATATTCCAAATTAAAAAAAGGGTTTGTATCATTTCTCTTGTAGCTGTTGTGTCCCAAATGTAACTCGAAGCTGGGCTCTTTTAACTGGTATGGTGAACAGTGTTCATGTGGCCGCTGGGTGACACCCGCCTTCCAGATGCACAAGAACAGAGTGGATGAAATTAAACACATCAGCATATCTGCACTCAAATAACCTACAAATAAACATAAGAAATATGACATAAGAATCATGGTTTGTTATTATTACTATATAATATAGAACAATGTACATATATATGCAAGGAATTATATCTTTATATATATCTTTAAATATCCTTACATCTTTCCTTATATATATATATAATTTAGATATTTATCTTACTGAACTTCATATTTTAGATGTGCTTTATTTTTGTCAGGGAGTAATACGACCTTCCACTGGGTGGCGTCACATAACCAGTACTGTGGAATTAAACTGGCCTTTACATTTAATTTGACCAAAATTCATAATGTAATAAACCAGAAAGACAAAAGAGCATCAGTTCTGTCTTACACTGCTAAATACTGATAAATGATTTGTATTTTGCTAAAAATTGTATAGTTTGACTATTATTTTCTTATATTAGATGGCAGTATCTAATACCAGTTGGTCTTCTTTGACAAAGCTTGACTATTTAAACTGCTGCTATGCTGTTAAAGAAAAACAACAGCGTATAAGGTTTGCTGTTTACAGGGTTATAAAATGTTTACTTTAACATGCATTAATAGTGCCGTACAAAGTGCATATTTTGACAAGTTGGAAATGAGCCAGCATCTAAATATTTGACCATTTTGTTGCACATACAAATAGATGTCCAAGTAGTTTCTTCTGGGCCTACAGCTCGTATAGAAATGTGTTCGTTGAGAGCGTCTGAAGGACACTGTGGGTGGGAATGGCACGGAATTGTGAGATCCTGTTGTGTTTATGAGGGTCATATACCCTGTGTAATGACCTGAACCCTCTCTGTGAAGTGTGAAGCAGTTAAGAGCTGCGCCTCTGTGTCTGTCAGTGAGAGAGCGAGGGAGAAATTATCAGCTGAGAGAGAAGCTGGAATTTAGGGGTCCCTTTTCTCTGTAATGTACAGCCTAATGTTGAAGATGCATGCTGTAACTAAATGAAATGCCCCCAAATGACAGACGGTGCCTAAAACAATATATGAAGTTGTGTTTGCTTGGCCAAGAACATTAAATGTCAATGCAATGGTAATAAATGTAGTTTCCATAAGCTCCAGCTCAGAGAAACCAGAGAAGTCAGGTCAACTCGCTCCTTATTAAAGTTGGAGACATTTAGCTTCTCTCCCAGGATTGGCCAACAATGGTTGATTGGTTCTGATGATGGAGGTGTGGAAACGCAGGCATCTGATTGGTTCTGAGACTCACTTAAAGGTGTAATCAAGTCTGTCTGTGTGACAAGTTTGGGCTGCAATACACATTTTGTTTGCTTTTTCCTTTTAGAAAGAGTGTAAACATTTGTTACTGTTTCTCAGACATGTCATATATCTGGAAATGAAAAAGAATGCTGTTCTTACACATGGAACAAACTGTTGACCTAGACTGTAAAATTGGTATTAGCTCGGTGTGTATGAGACTTACTGAATAGAAAGGCAATTTACCTTGTTTGACTTTACAGCTCAGTGTACCAGTGCTAAAATGTTTTTTAGAAACCCATAGACTGAAATTGCACTTTGAAAATGGTAGGTTAACATATAACGGTTAGTTAGCATTAATCTAATCTAACTCAAGCAATCATTCTGACTGAAGTGATGGTAATTTTTACATTTAAAAATAAAAAGCATGAATTAGTTATTTTTTGCAATTAGGTCTGTACACGATTAGTACAAACAAGCCGTTTCTCTGCAGACTATATCCTGCAGAAATACAAAGTGATTGCATTTGAATGACAACAGTAGTTTAGCAGACCGTTGTTTGCTAATGGATCAGACGAAACATCTGGACAACACACAACATCTGCACCCATTAGAATGTCATAGCAAAATAAGCTGCTAAGCAATATTAAATTAACTTAAAAGCAAATCAAATTTGAGGCCTCGTTGCCTCATTTAGGGTAAATAACATTGTAATTGTTTTAAGTAGTAATTATTATTGGTTAAATACTGCTGTTTCTTTATCAGAGTATCAAATATTTGTATATTAATAGTATATTATTATATTATATAATAGTATATTATAACAGTATATTATTTATCAAGTATTTAGCATAGGCGTTGCATTTTTAAATCCTTTCATATTTGAATTGGGTGATCTGTTTGTAGCTCTTTACTGTTATAAGTGAGATACAAGTTTTCAGATAAAAACACTTCTTCTTTATTGACTGACTGCAAATGTGCATTTTGAGTTAACAACTGTCACCAGTGGTTTCCTGTCAGTATATCCAGCTGTATTCATTCAAGGAGAGCTGATTCACAAATATGCACATTTAATTTCACCCATCTGTCAGCAACCAGTTCTGCTTTGGAGTTTGAATCAGAAACATGCCATAAGTGACACAACCTTGGGCTATTTTAGACATTTCAGTGGGACAGACCTTTCTTCCCTGCCACGTCTCCAAATCTTCCCCTTCAGAAAGGTCACAGCAGTGACACATGTCGCTTTCATCTAAAGATACATACTGTAAATTACCACAGAGCTGCTGCAAAGAATTTGGTAAAAAAAATCAAAGCCGTTCTATTTTTAACAAAATCTTCCATCAGAAGCTGTCTGAAGCAAAAATATGTCTTTAAACATCTTTGACTTGCGAGAAGTATTGATTTCTTGATTTGGCTTGATTTGGCAATCTTTCTGTGCTGATGTGGTAAAAATAAGGAAGATGTCTATTCACTTGTAGAGGCTCAGAACATTTACTAAGTGCCAACAGAACTGCAATATCACGAATCCATACAATTTGCCAATTCAAAACATTGTCTTTTCATTCATCTGTGTTTCTAAATGTACTTAACTGAAATATCCCCAGTTGAAACAGGAAAGTACAGTAAGTGTGCTGTAAGATAGAACGTTACTTTGTAAGTGAAATTGATTAAAGATGCCATATGTAGGATCCTCAGCATGGGCCAGGATGTCTTCTGCTTCCTCACTCATCTTTATAGGAAACCCTTCTGAGAGTTTAAACTTTAAGGATCTTTTGATGTTGTCTTGTTCATGTGATTTGCACTGTTTATTTTGCATGTATTGTTTATTTAAAGCAAAACCATTGTAAGAGTAACAATTAACTACTTATTCACGTAAATACATTTTATATTTTGCGCAAACTCTGTTGGATTTGTTTTGTTACCTTGAAAAAATATCATTCAACAGGAGAATTTATAGCTATTTTAAGACTTTGAATTTGTATGAATTTGTACAACCTCATTTGTTTGTTTTTGTATGATCTGCTCACACCCCACTAATAAACAGGTTTAGGGGTGAAGATTCATGGTTAAGTTTCATATAGTGTTTGGGTATAAATCATATACAAATCAAGTTATGCCAATACATAAAAACTACAAACTTTCCTGAGATCAGGTTGGTATCATCATCTATCTCCTAAGAACATCCTGTTCTTTAATGGAGGACAAGATCAGTGGAAAAACTCAGATTCTCCCCAAAATTTACAGCATCTAACTCTTTGATATCCAGATTTGTTGCTTTGTTTGTTGTGGAGACAGAAGTGCAAGCTTTGAAAGTAAATCTGTCTTCTAAAGAAAGGATTTTATTCTCTCTGGCTTAAGCTGGCTTTGTAGTCATAGTCACTTGTGTTATATATTTAGAATTGTTTCGGTTATCAAATCATGCCGAAAGCTTTTGTTAAAAAGTCTCTCAGGGCAGTTTGCCATCAGCAAGATTTATAAATTGTTTGGACATTTTTTCAAGTGCAGTTATATTTTGTCTAAATATTTGGCTCCTTTGCTTAAGTGACAAATGTTGTACAAATTCTCTTCTGCTGTTGGTCAATTCAGGTCATTAAGGAACCTCAAACTCTAATGCTGAGGCAAACTGTTTAACCACAAAGAGGATATATGTGAGGCTTGGCAATGTGTGTTCTGTTGAGACCTAGCACTTTATAGCTTTGCTCCAGTACGCAAATAATGGCAAGCTTTTTTAATTTAATATTAATTGCAAATGTTTAGTTCATCTCTGTGTTTTACCCCAGCATCACAGAAGAATGAGGTTTCTGTCTCTGTCTTTTCTATATTTGCAGTGGGTTTGATTTTTGCTGAGTATGGTTGCTCAAGCTTGTGCTCATACGTATCAGTCCTTTCTTCCAATGCCAGAAAAGTATTTTTTTTCCTGAAGACCTCACAGATGGCAGTGCTCCCAGATTTGAAAAGGTTTCTTTGGAAACCAAATACAACATTGTGGCTGGAACCTAAATTGTTTTAAAGCCATAAGCATTGAATGGCATACAAAGGCTGACTCTAGAGATGAGTTAAGTGAGGGCTTTCTGATGCAGGATGACATTGAAGAGCTTCTCCTGTGGAGCAAAGAATGGAGGATTGTCCTATAGATCAATGACTGGACAGTTTAATGTTTATTATAGGGTTATTATAGTTTTGATTTCTATTTATTTGTTTTTTTCTTGCAATTTAGTTTTTATTAGTTTACACCTCATGATTATTTATGTTTGTGTTGGTTTTATATTTAATTCGTTTTTAGTGCATAAACATTAACTTGCATAAACAGAAATGATCTGAAAAATATTAAATTAGTAGTTTTTTCCAGTAATGTTAGCTGTTTTATTCTTAATGTTGCTAGTTGCCTTCCTGTAGCTCAACTGGTAGCTGAAGCCTTCCTGTAGCTCAACTGGTAGAGCATTGCGTTAGCAGCACAAAGGTTGTGGGTTTGATCCCAGGGAATGCAAGTATGTATACATGTATACATTGAACTCACTGTCGCTTTGGATAAAAGCGTCTCTGAAATGAATAAATATAGTAATTTTTATTTCTGTTAATGTTCTGAAAATGTTTTCAGTTGGTTTTAGTTTTTGATTACAATAATTACACTGATCTTTACCTTACCTGACCACATTGAATAGCCATCAAAATTGGATAAAACATCAAATTATCTCAATATTCCAAGATGTGATGTATGTCAGCTATAATATATACCTATAGCTATATATATATATATATATATAGCTATATAGCTTATATATAACAGTGTCTTATTAGTATCTGTGGGACTGGAAAACGTGTTGATCACTTGAATGAAGCTACTACGAAGTAATTTCTGCATGCCATTCTTTCTTTTGCCACACCTCCTGCATTAGGGGTTGCTGTAAAATCTACCAGTGGATATTTCTGTAACTCCAGAGCACTTGTTGCTAGACAAATAGTCATTTGCTGTTTCACAAAGACAGTCTTAACTCTTTTGTTGTTAGCTTAGCAACAGTTGTAGCTTAGCAACACTATTAAAATCAATTGAGAGTCAAGTTATGCAGAGTTGCTGCCTATGAGTGTTTAAAATTGTTCTCTTTTGAGGTACCATGATGCTGAAGATACTGCTTGATTTCTACATGAATGACCAGCCGTATGAAATTTAGCTGCAAAAGTCAGGCCACAGTTTTAAGGTTAGTTTGGAGATGTGGTCAATGGCATGACTGCTTAGAGAGCAGTCAGTGGAAAATCACAAAAAATTAATTTCTGCCATAATTTAAATTTCCAACCTTCCCACTTGCTTTGACGTCAAACTCACTTTCAAGGGTTCATTACAAAAGTTTCTTTTCATATCTGGAAACTATCAAAATTAACCTAAAATGCAAATGACCCAATAATGTCAGGACACATAGTCTCTTGATGCGATGAAGGTTGACTGATGTATGTGTGTGTGTTTGTGAGGGCCAAGTCTTTGTAAATTTCCTCACCAAAAAAAATGCAAAAAGTTTTCTGTTAGGGTTAGAATTATAGGGTGGGTTAAGGTTAGGTCATATTGTTTATAACTAGCTGTGTATAAAAACAATAGAAGTGTGTGTGTATGTGTGTGTGTTGAGTGCACAGGAGACACACAGCCTATTTTTCATGAGACTCAAGTTCTATAATCAGTGACATTTCTAAAACCACTTGTCATTTATACTTGCCCTGCCTTGTTCCATTACATAGACTCTAATTTAAATTTGTTTGCAGGCTTCATTCTGTATTGCACATCTCATAATCACCTACTCAACAGGAGTCTTTGGCATCAAGCACAGGCTACTGAATGGAAAAGGAACTAACCTGATATTCTGTCACCATGGCAACATTCGTAGAAAAAGTAAGCAGGGAACTTCGTAATGCAATCAGATTGATTTAAAAGGAGTCTTGATAACCAGATAACGTAAGGAACATTGTAGACCTGGTTTTGTCTTGTTCTTTCACAAGCCCTTGAGAAACCCACCACAGATGAGCCTGAGCTCATCTGACCTCAGTTTCCTAATGAAGTCCATCTTCTGCTCCAGACTTGATCCGACTCAATGATTGACTGAGAGATTGTTCAGTGTTGCATATAGTTCAATGTTCCGTAAACAGTCTGCTTGAGTTAAGCCCATATTTTCATTTCTTTATTCTCACAAATGTGCAGGAAAGCAGTGTTTGAAACAGCAGAGTTTTTGATGGATGCTCTGGAAAGTTGGACCGTTGGTGCTCCAGGCTGCTCGGACTTTCCATGCGCTCAGGCTTCTCGGAAGCAGGAATGCTGAGACGTCAGCTGGGAAGTGGCTCGATGAGACAAATGCATTTATATTTAGAACTAAAGCGCTATCAGAGCCAAGTTGCCAGCGTTTGTTAAATAAACTACACAGAGGGATTGAAAAAACTTTAAGTCTTTCCTGGCTGTGTAGTTCTGTTGTTTGTGCTCATCAATGGCTGCCAAGTATTTGCTTATTAATAAAACCCTGCAGAGTTTTCCATTATACCTAAGTTTTGTTGAGTACCCTAGTCAAATTGAAGAGTGTTTATGGTTTCTTCAAAGCAGAGGGTGAGTAGTTTGCCTTTTTGGAATTGCGTGTGCATTTGTGAGTCAGTGTGCCTGTCTAAATGTACATCCAGAGTTAATGTTGCTGTGTTGTGTAGCTCTGTATAAAGGCTCTGCTGTGTTAAAGCTGCAATTTGTAACTTTTTCGGTTAAAAATAAAAACCAGTAAAAATAAAAACAAAACCAGTTGAAAAACCAATTGAGAAAGTACATAACAGATAAGTGTTCAAAACTGTCTCCTAACCTTACCCTGGATCAACGTTAAATTCCTAATAATAATTTATAAATTAAGCTGCCGTGTTTCATGGGAATTGTCAGTTTGACTTCAACATATGTAAATGAACTACAAAATGTAACCTGCAATTTTGTATTTCAAACAGAAATTGCGATAGAGAGGCAAAAGTTACAGACTTCAGCTTTAACTGTAAGACTGTTTATATGTTAAATCTTCTACAAAGGCAATAGCACAGGTGTGTCCATGTTTAAAACACAACATAATTCCATAGCTGGGCTGTTGTTTATCAGTACTTGATGTAGAGCTTGATGTAGTTGATGAACTTTCTCAGAGGATACAGAAGTGAATGATAGTTGAGCTTCAAAGCTAATTCATTTCCTTATTGATGCATGACAAATAAGCATAACATAATCACACATAACAATAGTGAAGTAATTTACAGTTTTTGAACATGAATTATTTTTTAAGATGCACTACCATTGCATATGACTTCTAAGGAATCTTCTGATACAACAGTGTCCTTGAAGAATGGTGTTTTTAGAAAGTGGAGGCGTATCTAATTCAAGGGCTAAATCTGGTGGAAGTTTCAGAGGAGCTAACATGCCTTACAGTTTCTTTTATATAATCACATGTCATGTCTCTTCTGGATAAATGCTCTTATTTACACTGTAATCCATAATCTGAAACTGTAGTCAATATTCTGTACAAGTAGATATTCTAATTCTAGTATAATGTATACAAAATTAGATGTATTGCATATTAGCAAAACATCATTTTATTTGTAAAGAAAAGTAAAAAGAAAGCAATGAAAGTATAGAAAGTAAAAGAAAGAAGACAATGGAACTGATACATTGCACAATTATGACTGTCTCTACTCTGATGTTAAATAATATCCCCTCACTGCAGCCTTTTTAGTGATCTCTCCTCTAAGCAGGGATTTCCTCTCAACACTAAGATGTTTGGTAATGTGTTGGGAGAGCAGTTGGTCAGTGTCTGGGTGACATACAGAGATTGTAATGCAGTTCGTCTGTGTAAATGCAGGTGATAAAGAAGTGGTGTGCAGAACCCATTAGGAGCAGGACCTGCTTATGTAACCAATGTGAGTCTCACATTGACTTATGAAGCAGCTTTCTAGTTTTGGCAGCCCGTCTGCGGCAGAGCTGCTCCCTGATGGCAAAAAAAATAATAATTCCACAATCCGCCACAGACTCTGTCCAGGAATCTAAATGATTGCACGAGGTCACTTTGGCTTCTTGCCTTTTCCCCCTTTGTATTCCCAGCATCCTTGTGTTTTAACTTAATAGTGAAGCTTATTTCTTAGAACTATGAGATTTGTTTAAAGCCACATTTGTTTGATTTGTCTAAATATACAATGAAACAAATTTACCAATGGAAATCAAGGCTGCATGGTATCAGGGAAACGCTTCCCATTTGGTTGTATTGTTCATAAAGCTTTATATTTACACCTTGGTGGTCCAGTTAATTTTAAAGTTTTTTATTACAGCCTATACTGTTAATCTGTCCATAGCTGTGGTTGTACAGGATTTGTTTAGCACGTTCAGAGGATATATATATAATATATTTGGTAAGAGGCAGAGATATGTATAATTATTTACACTGGGTAAGACCAGTTCAATATTTCCAGTTATTGACTAGCTGCAAATTTGTGTTGTCTTGCCAAAACAGAAAAGTACAAATGAATGACATTTTGTGTGATGTCCATTCTTGATTAATGGTTGTAGTGAGTGACAGTTAGTTACTGCTGGGCATTCCTACAATGTATCATGCTAACCAAAAGAAATATCACTTTTAAAAAAACATTTCTAGTGAATACTTTTAAGTGAAAAGTTTTGACATGCCGTGTTGGTTATCCCATCCTTTAAATTCCACCAAATTGCTGTGAGCTAATCTGTGAAAAATAAATTATAGCTACTGTTTATAAGTGTGAAGTTTACCCAGTAAATAGAATATGAGCTGCAGTCTGAGTTTTATTGGTCCTCAGCTGTAACAGTCTCTGTGCTCAATGAAATGCACTATAAAGCACAGGCTTGGAGAGTTTCTGCCTTAAGAGACTTTATAAATCTACCCAGCATAACAGTCACCTTCCCTAGGCGACTTAGACATGTGGTTCTTCAAATCATAGACAGGCCTTGAAAAACACTGCCATCCGTTCTGAACATTCCCATGAGACCCTGCAGGCACCAAGCCTTGATATATAACAAAATCATACATTCAGGCATTAGACACAGGCCGGGTGTTGTGCAGCTGTCCAGCAGAGCTCCTAAACTGGCCCAAGTAGCTCAGTATATTTCACTTGTTTTTCCTACTATGAGAAAGAGGGTGCCTAATTTAGCACGGCTTTTAGAGCTTTCACCTTGAGTGATTAAGTTATCTCCCTGTAAAGGCAGTGATCACATAGTAGGGTGAGAACCCAAGTCTTCTACATGGGCGTTCTTCCCTTCACCTGCTGTTACTTCATTAATCTCCCTCATGTCACTCCAGACACACCCTAATACTCAACCTACCTCATTCTCCATTGGCTGCAGGCAGATGACTCTCCCACTTCTGTGTAATGGGAGAATCCTGAGGGGCTCTTGGAATGTCAGTGGAAATTTTGGACGTGGTCATAACTGATTTCTGCAAATCAGTGACTGTGTGTTGATTCAGCTGCAAACACACATGCACACAGTGAGAGGAACCACGATCTCTGTCAGGAGAAAATATATGTTTAGAGGAAATAACCAAGGCTAACATAGGCTAATTCTTTTTTTTTATTAAATTACAATCATAAAGTTTGTAGAATAATACAGGAAGTACACCTTACAATACTCGTTTTACATTTTAAAGTAATAATAAATATTGATCCTGTAATACGTCATTAGAAATTATGTACATTACTTGAGGAATATCATAATTTAAAAGGGTTAGAAATGAAAAAGTAAAAAAAAGTAAAAACACTTTGGGCTTTTTTGGCCCGTATAACTTTCAGTGCAAAGCATTAGATTGTGCCTTCCTTTCAACCCAAACGGGCATAATTGCATTTACTTCAAAGTATAATGTGTAATGCCTGATCTAATACAGATAGAGCGTGTTGAGTTCCCTCTGAAAGGCCTGCAGGAATGCCGTATGTTTAATGGCTGCATAAACAACCTGATGAGGTTTGCTAAAAGCATTCTCATGATGCTAATCTGATAATACACCATTCAGTCTGTTCTCTGTCTCAGAGAAAAGAAGTCGAAAGCCACGCAGGGATAACACTCCCACAATTAGCCCCATTCAGACAGCTCCTCTGAAGTCTCAGGCCTGATTTTCAGCATTATTTCAAACCGATGACGACTAGATGAGCAGACCAATGTGTTTCTGTCTGATGATATGCCAGAATGGGCCTCATGGGAACTCGAGAGAAAAAGTGCCATGACTGATTTCAATCTTTTGACTTTTAAAGTCTCCAAGAGAGGCTGTTCTTCTATGAGGTGTGTACAGTATGAGTGTGTGTGTGTGTGTGTGTGTGTGTGTTTTCTTAACAAACTTGGCTGCTTATACTACTTCCAGTTGTGGGTAAAGGCTTACACTGCTGAACCACAAAGCTTAACGTAAGCATACATGTAATGTATTTATTTTGTTCATTGTATTTGTTGGTGTAGTATGCTTATACAGTTGTTCTGAATTACCCAAAATTATTGTAAGTGTAGTACGAGAACACTAACTATTTCTTGATAAATCCTTTTGATTTGTAAACTAAAAGAATCTAAAAATTCCCAGAATAATGCCACAACTGCAAAGCTCAATAGTTTTTATGCCCGCAACAATAAACAAAGGCCTAAACTGAATAAACGTTCCCAGATCTGACTGACCAGTTGTCATCTGTGAGTCAAAGAGCTGGGAGACAGGATACAGTTCTTTTTTTGTGTTTAAATTGCTGACGCAATGGTAAAGACAAAACGCTCCCAAAACCTTTACTGGCTGATTGAATGGCCAGAGCACATTCACATACATACACTACTGACAGAGTGATAGAAAGCACAGACTGGGGCCACATTGGTTTGGGAATGACCCAGGATCTGTGGGAAGGGAAAGCTGGACCTAAAGGCTTTGTTGGAGAGTGTTTATAAGGACATTGCAGTTCAACCCTGTTTTCTATAATGGCTTCTATTATTGGCTCAGTATCTTAGAATGTTTGATTAATTGCAGTTTCCTTTAAACTCAATGACCCACTTTTAAAATGAATGTGACAGAATGAGGATTAGCAAAAGCATAATGACATGGCTTCATTAGGTACCATAGCTTTGCTTTAGTGCAATGTTTTGGTTGCATTCCCTTTGTATTGTGTCTTAGTAGCTCCTTGTACAAACAAATTGCTGTTATCTGTAGAAACTAAGAAGCATTGGTACACTTTACAATATGGCTCCATTTGTTATTGTTCATAATTGTTTTTTGTTTGGTAACTAATGTTAACAGATACAACCTTTGGTTTTAAAAAACATCCTGTTGCAATATTAATTACATTAAAACTGTGTTGAAGGGAAGCTGTGCATCAAGCCCTTTTATGGCGTCTTTAAAGAGACTTTTGGACTTTTGAAACTGTTTTTTCATAGCCCACATGTTAGTTGTCCATGACATACACCTGGTAAACTTGAGCTTGAAGAGGCCCACAGTCAAAACACCAAACGTATTTCTAGTAGTTCTTGACACTATGATTAGATTTATGGGACCCTCACTTTCATCTTTCCTTGATTTTCTGCATGACAATCTTAACCTCATCCTTCTGGGGTGAGAAGTCTGAAGTCTGAAGTGAAGTCTGAAAATTATAGCTGAATTTGGCCTGTAGGTCACTATCTGTGCCTGTTATTATGTTCTGCCAACTCCAGAGGATTTCCTTCTGTTTAATGGAAGCAGTTGAGGTTTGGACTGTTTTGATTCCCTTTGCATTGGCCTTGGCTTCTTAAGAGGGAGCAAGTATGATGGGCTTAGATACGCCTCATTGCCTGACAAGAACATTCCCTCACCATCATCTCACATGTTAAGGGTCAGCTCTCTGAGGGGCTTTTTAGCATATTAAGAAATAAGGTTCTTTCTTTCTTTCTTTCTTTCTTTCTTTCTTTTTGTTACACCTACTGTACCTAAAGCAAAAAGCTTTTCTGGGCTTGGTTGCACTAAGTTTGCAATATACTGACATTATGGGCTTTTCAAAGCTACCACATAAGCTGCGTAAAGTTTACATGACTTCAGTTACTTGAAGGGTTTCAGTGCAACTCTCAATAACAATGCTGTTTTGACCTCCACATGAAAAAGTAATAATAAATATTGCTTGCACACGTTTGATAAGAAAAACATGTGGTCAAAGTTATTGCGATTTGAAGCCTATAGGTTTTACTCCGCAAATTTTTGTTATAAATTTTATTTTAAATTACATTATATACATATTGATTCAGGTAAGCTGTGAACACTTTGTCATGAATAGCTTAAAGACATTTTTTTTCCCTTGAAAACATCCCCTGATAAACAAAGAAAAACAAATAAGACATGCAACAGACAATAAGCAAAACAATAAAGACTAACAAAAATAAAGACAATATGAAATATCTATAAAAATAGTCATGTAGACTGATCTACAACCCACTTAGACACATAATCCTTTTACTATTTTGTAAAAAAAAAAGTGCTGCAAGCAGTACCCTAATAAAATGTTTAGTTATAAATTATTATTAATAAGCAAATATGACATTGTAGGTGACCTGATGGCCATTGTCCCATGCATAAAGCATGCGTTCTTTTGGGTTGTAGTCAATTTGTGTGGTGTGAGTGTAGTTGTTTATAAAAGGCAGCCGGGGGATCATTTGGGTATGTGTGTGCGTGTCGAACGCATAGGAGATATTGGCATGTGTTTGCTCAAAGCTGTCGATCGCGTACAGAACGCCACAGATGACAAAGCAGTTCCCGTAGTAGTTCCTCCTCAGTCCTGTTCTCCAGGTCTTCTCCTTCTGCAGGTCCGAGGGATGCAGCTTGCTGAGGACGATCACTTCCTGGTGAAATCCTTCTTCGTCTAGAGCCGGATACACCAGCCATAAGCCGCTCTCATCCACACCAAAGTCAATGTCTGAATGTCCTCCCCAGCTCCAGGGGGTTTCTTCCTCCTCCAGCACTGCGTCGTGAAGGGTGGTCCAGGCTGCCACGTACCGCAGACGAAGATCAAATCTGATAATGTCACGAGAAAAGGCTCTGTTGTAGAAGAAAGAACCACCGTAGACGACATGGCCAGTGCCAATCCAATTGTAGGGGAGTTTATAGGAGTTGCTAGATTGCCCTGTGTGAAAATAAGAGGAGAAACCAGTGTCATTTAATCTTATGTGCTCTTAAACCAGTGTCAGTGTAAGCCAACTAAATGTTTTTAATATAAAATTAGAAGTACCTTGCTTAAAGGTGTCTATATCCCGGAATTCAAGAAGTTTGTTCCCATAGTAGTAGTCTGTGACATAAATGACCTTTCCATTGCCTTTTGGGTCCTTCATCCAGGCGCCTTCATTTCTGCCATACGTGTTGTGTGTAACAGGATCAGCAATGCTTGCTAGTGTGTCCTTGCAGACCCCTGTAAACAACAAGACCAGAGAGGAAGAACCAATATGTTCCAGATTATGCCGCTCCTTTAAACCGGTTCTCTCATGTTCTACATGTGTTTGTTCTCTTCAAAGCAGGTGCACAGCACATTAACATGTACTTGCTGTATCTGGAATCCAGCTTACCTTGTTCTTTGGAGGTTTTTGAACGTTGTGTGCTTGTTTCAGTAGTGGCTTCATCCCAGGTGAGATATTTTGACCTTTTTGTAGGTGCCAGCTGTTTAGGCACTACAGGAGGAATTGCAATGGTTGCTGTATTGTTGCTTGCTGGTATTGTGGTAGCTGGGAGGGTTGAGCTTGGCGGGGCAGTGGTTGTCGTAGTTGTAGATGTGCTTTGTGTTCTGGCATTTTCTTCTGCCAAAGAACTGGCTGGCTCATGGAGCTTATGGGGTTTGATGTCTGTTGTAGAGGACTGTGTTACTGCTGCAGGGGTCGTAACAGGTGAAGGCAACTCTTTCTTATGGACATGGTCTTCAATTACTAAATCCACAGAGCCATCACCTCTCACAACCTCATGTACTGCTGTGGCAACTAGTGAAAGGGGAACATGGAAGACTGAGGTGAAAAACTCACCTGTGGTCTGAAGATGCTGTAGACTATATGGTAAAGGTACCACACAATTCAATTTCTTTGTTTAAAAAGTAAGTTAAAGCATTTCTAGTAAATTGCACAAATAATAAATAATTTAAAACTGTAGAAATTAAAGCCTAAATTAAAAAA
>JAZGTK010005666.1:0-22001 GCA_036877625.1 Ambastaia sidthimunki
AATTGTTCTTATTTGTCTTTATTTTCCAGGCCTGACATCCTCCAGTGGTCCGCTGTCAGAGGAGCTTCAGTGCTCCATCTGTCTGGATCTGTTTACTGATCCAGTCAGCACTCCATGCGGACACAACTTCTGTAAAAGCTGTTTGAAACAGTGCTGGGACGCGATTCAAAATTTTCACTGTCCCCTCTGTAAAGAAACATTCAGTAAAAGACCCGATCTCAAGATCAACACGGCACTCAGACAGATTGTGCAGCTGTTTAAGGAAAGGGCTGATCAGAAGAAATCTGATGTTCTGTGTGACATCTGTGATGATATAAAGCTGAAAGCCCTGAAGTTGTGTCTGGTGTGTCAGACCTCTTACTGTGAAACTCACCTGGAGCCCCATCAGAGAGTCCCAGTTTTAAAGAAACACAAACTGATTGATCCAGTAGAGAACCCTGAGGACTACATATGCCAGAAACATGAGAAACCTCTGGAGTTGTTCTGTAGAGATGATCGGACGTGTGTGTGTTTGCTCTGTGCTGTGACTGACCACAAGACTCACAATACTGTTGCTGTAGAGGAAGAGAGTGGAGAGAGGAAGGTAGGAGCTTCTAACAAGCAAATTCAAAGACATTGTCTGTGTTCGTTGATAAAAATATGTGTGTGTCTGTAGCTCCAACTGATGCAGATCAAAACAGACGTGCAACAGATGATCCAGGACAGAATAAAGAAAATGCAAGACATCAAACACGCTGCAGAACTTAGAAAAGTCAGTATTTAATGAATCCTGAGGCTCTTAAATCTTTTTTATTTTATCTTTTTTAATATTGAAATCTCTGACATTTGATTTACAGACTTATCTTGGTAAATCTGAGCATAACGTGTGACATTGAGATATTTGAAACTCTAGAAGAACCAGAAGCCTGAATGTCGCTATTTGTTCTCCAGTTAATCTGTCTGGAAAAGCAGTTGAGATTTAACATTGTTTTTGAGTTTTGAATTTTTCTTTCTCTGCTCTAAAGATATTATTCAAAGATAATTGATTATTTGATTTTTTTTATGTATAATGATGGTTTGAATCTGAAGTAGAAGAGAAGAATTGAATGTGTTTATTGATTTATCAGAAACACTCAGAGAAAGAGAAAGCAGACACCGTGGATCACTTCATTTCTCTGATCAGCTCTATTGAGAGATGTCAGACGGAAATGATTGAGATGATAGAGCAGAAGCAGAAAGCAGCAGAGAAACAGGATGAAGATCTGATGAAAGATCTGGAGAAGGAGATCGCTGAGCTGAAGCTGAGAGATAGTGAGCTGGAGCAGCTGGAGCACACTGAGGATCATCTCCACCTCCTGCAGGTCAGTGTCTCTGCTCACATAACTAAAAAACACTCCCCACGCCTGAGAGATTTCTCCTCTCTGCTGCTGTAGATTTACCCATCACTGTGCAGTCCTGTGAACACCAAGAACTGGCCTGAGATCAGTGTTAGTGACACTCAGCTGAGTGTGGAACCTCTGATGAGAGCTTTGACTGGACTTCAGACTCTAGATGAGAAGCTCAGTGAAACTGGTGGGTGAATATTAAATACAGTACACAGATTTGTTTTATTTAAAAGAATAAATGAATTGGAGATGCCTTTGAAAATTAAGTCAATTAATAATCACTAGTGTGTATATTAAAATAAAACATTTTGTTAAAAGTCATGTAGTTTATCACCGATTGATTTAATGAACAGGTTTGGTACACACACAGTCTTTTATAATCCTTAAGTCTACAATGTCATACACGGTATGTCTCGTTATATTTTATTGTAATTTGTTTCCACAGTGTTGAAGAGAGTGAAGCAATATGCAGGTACAGTCTGTGATGTGCTTGTGTCCCTGTGTGACACAATATTAGTATTAATTCAATTCAAGCAGTATTTTGTTTGTATTTTAAACACACGCTTGTGTTCATACTCTGTGATCTGTCTCTCACTCTCAGTGGATGTGACTCTGGATCCTGATACAGCTCATCCAAAACTCATCCTGTCTGATGATGCAAAGCAAGTGAGATATGGAGACATTAAGCATGAACTCTCAGACAATCCAAAGAGATTTCACACTTGTCCCTGTGTTCTGGGAAAAGAGGGATTCTCATCAGGCAGGTTTTATTTTGAGGTGCAGGTTAAAGAAAAGACTGACTGGACTTTAGGAGTGGTCAGAGAATCCATTAACAGGACAGGATCAATCTCATTGATCCCTAAAAATGGATGTTGGACGATCATTTTGGAAAACAGGAATCAGTACAAGGCTTGTGACTCTCCCTCTCTCTATCTCTCTGTGAAAGTGAACCCTGAGGTGATTGGGGTCTTTGTGGATTATGAGGAGGGTCTGGTCTCGTTCTGTGATGTGGAGTCCAGGTCCCATATCTACTCTTTCTCTGGTCAAACTTTTACTGAGAGACTCCATCCTTACTTTAGCCCTAAAAAGAATAAAAGTGGTAAAAATGCAGCACCACTAATCATTACATCATAAACCGTTAGTGAGAAATTTAAATTTAACGATCTTTTTATTATCTGTATATTCTTCCCCTACTAAAAATGAGATTGTTATGAAAATGCACATTTTTAATTTCAAATCATGTTTTTTGATTTGCGTTTGTTGAAAACATTTTTACTTGCATGTAAAATGTTAAACTAAAATAACTTACTGGTTTACATTAGAATAAAATACAGCAATTATATATTCTAAATTGAATAAAGTTTTGGATCTGTATCACAGACGTTTCTTGTGAATTAATTATGTAAATTAAAACATACGTAAAACACATATAAATACGTAAAACTTTGTCAAAACATAAAAGTTGATGTCATAACCATAACATGCAGTAAATGCGGTGATATGTTTTCTGATGTTTCTGATGATTAGGAAATAAATGGGATAACTGAAGTATTAGACATAATGGGGGTGATATTTCAGATATAATTCTGAAATATTTTACAGTGTGCTATTGTTAAATAAAACTTTAGAAGCAACAGAATAACGTAGTATCATAAACCCCTAAACTAACTAGTGCTGGTTAGAACTGATATACAGCAGCACACGAGTTCTTCATATGTCTGTTGATTTAAAATTCCTGGTTCCTGATAGGACACTTTTCAACATATTGTAATTCCGACCTTTCCCTCAGAAGCTGTGAATTGTCAGGTAAAATTGTCAATCGGACGCTCGGCTGGCACAGGTGAGGGTGGAGCTTAGCAGCCTGTGTCCTATCAGTGACAGGAATATCTTTGGAGATGTTTGGCCCTACAAAGAGCTCACACTATCGGGATAGGCCCCATGACCCCCTTGATGAAACAACAGGTTCATTCTTTGCTCTGCTGCTGACCTCATTGTCTCTTTGTGGAGTGAAAATCCAGAGCTGCATTCAACTCGCTGGTCTGGTGTTAAACAGATGCTGGTGTGAAGCGTCTCTGTGATGGAGGTGAGTGGATGAGAGAGGGTCCAAACAGCTGCTGCCAGGAGACCCCTGATCCCAGTGAGGTAAACATGGTGAGTACTGAGCATGTTCCTTACTGAAAAACATTAGGAATGACTTGATGTTCTTTGTTTATATAAATGACTGAGATTATTATTAAAATTGTAAAATTGTTAGTCAGTATGAGAATGTGTAGCACGTGTTGGGATGATACTACAGACTAAACTGTATTAGGAAATAAGACTGTTATGTCAGAATACACATTGCTTATGTGTTTGTCATCAACCTGTTGTGTGAACTACACACCTTTATTTTGTTTGTTTGGTTCATCAATTAGAGTCAAAAATGTAATTTGACTTTTTATTGCGACCTGAAAACTCAGAATATAACATTTTGTTTTATTGCCTATAGATGTGAAGTTCTGACATATCCTGACAATATTAAAACAAAATAAAAACATTGATTGACAACGATAGTAATGTAGCTTTTTTGTAGTTTTATGATTACCCTTTAATTTACTTAGTTTAATTTTGTTGAGTAAATTTTGATGAAAAGATGACAACAGACACATGATCAACTTGGAAAAAAATATTTTGAATATTGATGTGAACTTCTAAATGTATTGGAAAATCAACAAAATAAATACTGTATATATCGACAATATTTCAACAGTGTATGACACAATATGCAAACTGCAGCAAACTGACACAATCTTTTTACACTGAAGCAGAAATGTATGCATTGCATTTTGGGTCTTTATAGATTCTTTATAACTGAGATCAGTTAATAAGTTGTGACTTGTCGTTATGGAAGTAATACTGGAGTTTGATGATGTCAGTGGTTCTATTACAGAATCTTAGCAGTGATCCTGTGGCAGTGATTGAGAATAAAGCAGCAGTCAGACACTCTTTCCATATACAGCAGCTGCAGGTGGATGAAACAGGTCGGAATAATCCCACCTGGATCAGAGAGCTTCAGTTTCCCCACCCAGGCAAGTCTGTTACTAACACATTCCTGATGAAATAATGAGAAAATAATAACTTGCCATTAAAATTATTATTATTATTCTTTAACTGACTGCGTTGTTGGTTTCTGGTTGGCAGGGATTAAAAATTCCAATATTAAGGCAAGAATTCCATCTTGAATTAACACTTGCATCACTGTTATTTCATTCAGTGTCTGGAAAAGTATCGACCCACAAACTGTTGAGGGTGTTAGCAGCTCTGTGTGTACTGTGTCTGCTGGGAGGGGTTGTGGTTGGTGTTTGGTTCATAGGTAATACATTTAATATTTCAGAACACTGTACGTAATTGACCTTTGACCTCATGCTTACAGTGCAAATGTGAAACATTTTCCAGTTAATGTTTATTGTCTTTGTCTAGTGAAAGTCCTCCTAAGACCAAACTCAGCTCAGAGCCCTGCAAGTTTAGGAGACACCAAAGATACATCCTTCTGCAACGTGACAGAGGACATCTCTGTGACAGACGCCAGGAAAGGTATCGGCCCCTGGTGCCTGGTTTTGCGTGTGTTGCCCTTTAAGTTAGACTCTCTGAAATAATAGAGACCCAGCAGGTAAACAAAGCCCAGAGGACATTCATCCAAACACAATGGCCAATCTACTAACATGCTAACCAGAGAGTTGTAACAACATATAAACAAAACAAGCAAACTAAATGCTAACAGATTATGTTGTGCATATAATATAATAAAAACCATAAATATAAAAATTAGCAAATATAAGTAGGCCCCAAAATAGACCCATTGTCTTGGGCTGTATTTCATTTTGAAAACATCTACAGTACAACACACTAACAAAGATTATCAGAAGCATATTCTGTAACCAAAATGACAACCTGATATCTCATATTAACAGTCATGTGCACAGGGCTACAGTATGTTGAATAAGGAGGGATTTTGACTGAATGCGGTTCAGTGTTTTACAGGATCAGTGGAGAAAACTCTCTTCTGGAGATCCAGCTGGAGAAGCTTCAGACGTGGCTGCCCGTGTGTTTCGAGAGATGGAACTCTTCTCTGGGAACGCTGGTGTGTCGACAGCTGGGCTATCTGAGGTGAGAGCGCTGACAGCCGAATCACACACACACACTTCCAGCTCTCAGCACCTTTTACTTCAGTACCAGCTGTGGCTGTTTTCTGTAGGTCAGACATTCACAGAGCGACCGCGTGATGAAATGAACTTTGAAGCCACGTGTTGTAATCGAATCATGACATGTGAAGCGCGTAGGCATTTTGAGAAAAAAAAAAGTTGACTCAAAGATGAAAATTCTGTCATCGTTTAATCACCCTGATGTCAAGCCCATTAATTCAGTTTAACTCAACAGGAGATATTTTCCATAAACTCTTAGCTGCTTTTTTAATACGAAGAAAGTGGAAGGAGCTTCTAGCATGAAATTCTGGAAAATATCTCCTTTTGGAAAAGTACTGTAACATGTGGGGGAATGAATGAAAACAAAACTGTAATTTCTGTAATTTTGAGGTAAACTGCTTTTATAATAATACATTTAAGCAACCTCTCATTACAGATTATCAAAGCACAAAGGAGTTAATCTGACTGATATTGGGCCAAACTACACAGATGGATTTGTCCAAATTACCTCAGAACACCAAAGCAACTTGGAGAGATTGTGGCGTTTCAGGTGCCCGTTTGTTCATAGTCTAAAATAAATGACAATTTTAAAATGACACAAGTTTAGTCTATTGTTTATATCTACTTTAGGGGAAGCTGTAGCACAGGAAAGGTTATAGCTCTGAAATGTTTCGGTGAGTAATAAATATTGCTCCAGTATTGTTTTGTAAATCTAAAAAATAATTGTTTTTCACCTATACTGTCTCTCTAAAGTTCAGTGATGAAGGTCTGTTTCATTCTAGAATGTGGGACCAGGGCAAAACTACCCAGGATTATCGGGGGTGTAGAAGCCACTTTAGGCAGGTGGCCCTGGCAGGTGAGTCTCTACTACAGTAACCGCCACACCTGTGGAGGATCCATCATCACCAACCAGTGGATAGTTACAGCTGCTCATTGTGTCCACAAGTAAGAGTCTAAGAGTCTACAACAAACAACACTCAGTATTCATAAGCTGTTTGTGTAAATCTCATGAAATGCACTGAGTAACACATCCATGTCATATTATGCATAAAATACAAAACAATCTTATGGGTGTTGCAATATGGTGCAATGGATACAAAAAGTACAGGTTAAAACACATTACAGGCAATCCAGCACCGTATATAATATTACAAGTTCTACAACTAGAGCTTCCAACAGTTCTATCTAACAAATTAACTAGCTTGCTTTCTTACTCTAGTTATAGGCTACCTCAGGTTTCCAGTTGGGTGGTTTATGCTGGTATGGTTACCCGCAATTCAGCTAAACTGGCTCAATATCAAGGCTTTGCTGTGGAGAGGATCATTTACAACAAGAACTACAATCACAGAACGCATGATAATGATATCGCTTTGGTGAAGTTAAGAATTCCTTTAAATTTCTCAGGTGATCCATATTGATCATATATTAAGTACAGTATGTGATACTGTACATACATTATATAACAGGACACAAGTCTTCTAGTTTCTTTTTAGTTCTTCTTGTATGAAGTTAATCGTCACCTGTTTATAAACACCCAGACACCATCAGGCCAGTGTGTTTACCTCAGTATGACCATGATCTCCCTGGAGGAACCCAGTGCTGGATCTCTGGTTGGGGATATACACAACCTGATGATGGTACTGATATTTGACAAATGTAATGTAGTTTATTTTCATTCGTTATACAGTTCTGCAGTGTTGGAAACAGTGTAAATGTATTTAATTGTCAATTGTTTTATGTAGTTCACATACCAGAGGTCCTCAAAGAAGCACCTGTACCCTTGATAAGCACCAAAAAATGCAACAGCTCTTGCATGTACAACGGTGAGATCACACCTCGAATGCTCTGTGCAGGATACACAGAAGGAAAAGTGGATGCATGTCAGGTGAGAGTCCTCATTCAACTCTGCTGAAGTCACATGGAAATATCAACAGTTATTAAATGCACAACGGGAAGTAACGAAGATTATTTGTGTTTAAGGGGGACAGTGGAGGTCCTTTAGTTTGCCAGGATGAGAATGTCTGGAGGCTGGTTGGTGTTGTTAGCTGGGGAACAGGCTGTGCTGAGCCAAACCATCCAGGTGTTTACACCAAAGTGGCTGAGTTTTTAGAGTGGATTTATGAGATTATAGAGGTTGGTGGAAGAAGAGGTAGACTTTATTAATGACCTTTGAAAAGTAAATCAATAATAATCTGATAATTAATATACAGTCAACTCAATCTAATTAAATTAAATTTGTGTTTTTGTGTTGTTTTAATTCCTGTTTCAGAGCTACTAAAGACAGACGTTTAATACTAAAAAGAGAAGAATCTCCTGACCTCCTCTTGCTGAAATATCTTGACTATTTCCAAGCTGTATTATTTAATTTTTTTATTTAGCGAAGCATTTACATTACAGGTAAATATTACATTTAGATGTTTGTGTATTACATGTTTATGTTGTTATCTAAAATAGAAAATACTTTACCTTGTTAAAAATAAACTTTTAACATTCATATTCAAGAGGATTATGTTATTGTTTTCATTTTTTAATTTCTCCATTTTATAGAGATTGCTGTGGCAGGTTTTCAATTTTATGTCAGGTAAATAGTTTAAATAATTGTATGTTCTAGAACAAATGTCTCCAAGAAACGTGCAGTCTAGGGAAGTATTATGCAGTTAATGCAGTTATTTTAATAGCCATCTATCGGAATAGATGTAACATTACATGTGTTACATCATTAGCTAAAATGGGTTTTGTTCCGAGCAGTTATTGTATTTGTAGGAGTTCAAACCAGTTCAAACAGAGTTGCAGGAAGGATATTTACCTACTTTTGGATTTTACCAGAGTTTTGGATGTTGCACATTTAAACATAAAAAAACAGGTGTGATAATACATCTCTACAGCCCGTGAATCGGTTTGGGTCGATGTTAGATGACATGTTTCAAAATAATCCGGAGAGTTACGAGTGCCTGCCCCAATTTAAGCTCCCATCCAATCCTTTCTATGACAACAATTGCTTTTTAAACGTTTTTAAATGAGTTATAAAAGTTTCATTTTACATCAGACAATCTCAAATTCCTAACGTTTGCTTTTGCACGGTACTGCATCCCAATTGAAGTCCAATGTCATATCTGACAGCCCAACATAAACAAAAAATGACTAGATGGACTTTTAGAAGACACAAGTGCTGCAATATCTTCTGTATAGCAGCTTAAATGTGCATATAAAACAATATAAGTAATACAAGTCAAACTAACCTTTACATTAAATTTAAAAAGGAGGACTTATACACTGAATGCATTTAATAAAATGTGCAGGAAATTGCATTTGTTTTAACAACACTAAACACTAGGAACACACATGCAGACTTGATAGGAAAGTACAATCATTTCCATAAGGAATGTGTTCAAATGTTACATTATTTTTTACAAATAAAGTGGTCCCTGTTTTCACCATATCTTATTTTTAAAAGATTATCATTACATTCTCTTAAAATGGCATTTCTGTGGCAAAACAAGCACACAACGTGTGATATGTTTGTCATAGTTTGGCAACTGCACAAGATGAATACTCTGAAAATTGTCACTTATCACAATGTTTTTTTTAAACACTAGTTTCTGGAAACCAAAATATATTATAACCTCAATACACTGAAAAACAATTTAATCAATATTCTGTTGTAAACTGATTTTCTGTTTTTTAAATAACATTAAACTTGTCTTTCATTCTTTAAAAAGTATACACACTTTATTTTATAAACACTAGCCTGCTGTTATAATACGGTGAACTGGTGAGTGAGTTTCACAGTAGGATAGAACGAAGGCTTCAGAGTGTGGCAGGAATGAGGTATAACACAGGACCAAACATACATTCTGAATGCGGTAATTCTGTTTATCTGCTCTCTCCATGATCTTCCTCCACCCATGCCACGATCTTTCCCTCCCATCCTGGTATCACAGCTTCATCTAGAAAGACCTGAAGGAGACCAAACATTCAGAATAAGACATTAAAAAATCACTGACAATTACAGGAGGAATCTTACAAAGCTTGTCAAGAAATATTTCACCCCAACATTTATTCCAGGTTACGATAATGAGAATACGAGAATGTTTTATACATTACAGTAATGACAGTTTGAAGCCAGCAAATCTGGTCCAAATCCTAATAGTTGAATAGTTTTAATACTTAATAGTTTTATTTAATTTTTTATTTACAAATTTGTCATTTTCTCAACAGGTTTGTGAGATCAGCCTCAGTATGTGATTATTTGTGATTGATTTATGATTATTTTCACCTCTTCTTTGACGGTTCCAAACTCAGGATCCAGAGATTTAAAGTGATATCTGAAACAGCCATGTCTGTCCACAGCCATCTTAAAGTCCTGTAGCGTGACCTCCCCCAACCTATCAGCGAAGAGCCGTTTATATTAACACCATAACAATGGACTATAAGATGACATGATGATGTCATTCTTGCTGTCACCTCTTAGGGATGTTGACTAAGAAGGGCGTGAGAGATCGGTCAGTGTAGTAGAGTACTTTGGTTGAGGCTGCTGCACTGATAACAGGGCTGCTGTGAGAATGGGCCATCTCTAAAAGAAATGATACCATAAAACAGTTTATTACATTTTTCATTACTGACATTACATGAGTTTCCAGGAGAATTTGTTAAGTAGTAAGAAGTGACCCACTAGAACTGGACGGCCATGACTCTCGGTCTGTGTGATTGGCTTTTCGTCCTGGTGATCTTGTTGAACACTGTGGTGAGACAAGGAAGAGTTTCAATGCATATTCCATACAATCTGTTATACTTTGATAAATAAACTATACTTTAAATTGATTTTATTAAGCATACTTAAGCAATGTTATTTTTAAGTATACTTTATGTAGCACTAGTACTAGCATACTTGATAGTGTACTGTTTTAATACTACAAAACGGCCTGCTAAAAGTGTACTTATATGTATACTTTAAGTGTAACAGTAATAAACTTTGAGTACACGAGTAGATGACACCTATGTTTTTCAGAGAAGTAGATAAAAAAGAAGGCTAAAAGTATACTTTCTTTATTTTATTCTTAGTTTAACAGTAGTATAGTAATATCACACTTGATGCTCAGTCTTGCCTTTCTCTCCTGCCTTTTCTTGGACTCTGTGGTGTGGAGGCGGTCCACCAGACTGGCCACGCCCTGCTCCAGTGTGTCCAGTGTGTGGTGCTGTGGGTCATGACCACTGAAACTGTCTCTCAGACTGCGCAAAGCATCTCGCACTAACTGCAGCTCGTCTCCCTGAGACCCAAAGCAATAAACAAACAATGTGCACATTTATTAGTATCATTAGAAATTAACCAAGTATCTTTTTAAATGGCCGATAATATAACTCACCATTCTATGTTGAAAAGGTGTCAAAGATGTGTCCATCATGTGACTGTAGCCATTATTCTCACAACCAGACAACTTCAGCAAACAACACAGAATTAAAAGCGCAAAACATTACAAAACCTGTTATGTAAGTAATCTAAGTAGTTTGACGGTACATGAACTTCAAGAGATTTTGTTGTGCTGTGGCTCCCTCTAGTGGACTAAATGGGAGACGTACACAAACTTCATGCAGCCATATTTAAATAAAAATAGTGTCAATATTAGTATCACATCGAGACATTGCAGAACACGAGTTCGTTGAGTTACCCTGTGATAGCTGATGTCATTGATCCTGCGCAGGGCATCATCCAGTTTTATCTGCTGCTGTTGCACAAGTCTGTCTTTCTGACCAAGTTCCTTCTGCAAGGACAAATGTGATATAAGTAGTTTGTACTATAGACCAGTGGTTTCCAACTGGTGTGTCAAATACAATACATCTAAATATATCATACAACATAAGGATTACAAAATAAGTTTATCTTTCAAGGTAATCTTTAAAAATGGATTCGAAATTGAGAAACAAGAAGTTTACAAAACCTAAATAAAGAATTTTGTTTTTCCCCAAAGTCATGTTAATAATTTAGCACCTTTGTATCTATGCTGTTCATGGTAATATTACAAATATGATACATTTTATATACTTATATTATACTTATATTAATTATATTATACTATAATACAATAAACAATTTTGATATTGTACTGGATTGCTGCTTGATATCCAATATAAAAACTTCTAGAAAATAAACCAGTTGAGAACCAATGTTATAGACAAAGTAGATGCTCATCTAACAAATAGAGGCATTAAAAAAGATTATTGATAACTAAACATGATTCAAGATTAATAAAAACTAAAGGATAAATTTGCTTACTTTGTATTCATTCAGCAATCTGTTTCGTTCACCCAACTTCCTTTCTAACTCCACCTAAAGAACACAATAAAACCATTAATAGGTTTGACAATTATAGAAAAAAGTGCAATATTCTTTATTCATAACAACAATATTTACACTTACATTCTGTCCCTCTAACTCTTCTCTGGACATGCTGGATCTGAGCAGCTCTTGTTTCAGCTGCAGAACTGCATCCTCCTGCACAGACAACCTCTGCTGCAAGGCATCCTGGGTAGACAGACGGACACAGGAACAAACAGACCAAAGACATTATAAAAGCGAATGGAAACAGGTCTTGTGTATGCTGCGGTAGCTAATAAAGCAAGAATGAAACTAAACAAATTAATTTACTAATACTTCTACATTAAATACATTTGTAATGCAGTTAGTTGTAATTTTGCTCCTAACACTAACTTATTTGCAACTAGTACCTGAAGTCTTACCTTAATAGCCTGAATATTACGTGCCTCCTGCTTGTACCTTAAAAGCTCTCTCTGAAAAACAATATTAACAAAACAACTTATATTTAGCTTTTAGATCACAAATACTGTACTTATCCTGTACTGCACATCAGCTACCGTAACAAATTCTTTATCACAGAATTGTGTTAAGGTTACCTTCAGATCTAAAGACTCCTCCATACTCTGGTCCAGACGACTGCGGACTATAATCTTTAAAAGTACAGTAAAGAGAATGATTACAGTTATTACAGTAACAGTACATACACAGTCATTGTGAGAAAACAGGTTACAGTAATCTCATTTTTACAGTTTTACAGTATTTTTACAGTAATTTTACAATAACACAGAAGCAGAATAATGTATTACCAGCTGCTGCTCTGAATTGACTGCGCTGTCTCCAAAACTCAAAGTAGACGTTTGTTCGTCCTCAGGTAGTGACCCATGCAGCAACAGACCCTGAATGTAGGTATGAGTGAGCGTTAATACAGCACTGATACATGAGTGTTAATGAGGCAAAACTCCTCACTGTGAGCATATGGTGTTGAGCCAGCACACCCGTCCAAACAACAGATATCATGTGAGCCAATATCCAGTTTTTTATTAAAAAACATATTTAAAAAGATTTGCTGATATCTCAAGCTCACCTGAAGTCTTGTCACCATTTTCCTGGTCTCCTGCATCTCCTTCTCCAGCTGTTCCTGCTGGGCACACAGCTGTTCCTCCCATGTGCTGTTCTCCTCCTTCCCAGCATGCTCTGGGCCAGGAGACGGCTCAGTGGCTGAGGATTTCACTGCATCCTCTGCAATACAAATAAACACATGAAAAGATGACAAGGCAAAGAAGTAAAGAAGCATTTGTGTTGTGTAGAGTCAGAGAAGTGTTAGTCCTACCTGAGAGGCTTTGTGGTTGCTCTGTGTGGTTCCCCACCAGTTCCCCTGATTCTTCAGATTTGGCATATACCCCAATATACTCCTCTTTGGGTGAGTGCGTTGGACTAGATGAACTGAGACTAGAGAGGGAATTAAAAAAAAGTATGAAGTACGTTAACCATGTTTATCACAACTAATTGCCATTAAATTAGTATTGCCCTAATTTCTTCGGTTATCACCTGGAGATGATACAGTACGTATGTTTTCTTTAAATATGTGTAACCACAAAAGGACATTAAATCTCATACTGCTACAAAACTCTGGCACCATTTGCTTGCTGGTTTTCAATTTCAGACCACACCGACACAAAGCAGCAAAGCATTCCAAAGCCACAGGTATTTCATCTGTATTCAGCAGAAGTGAAATGAGAGAGTCTTTTAAACATCATCTCTATCACCCCAAGCTGTTCCTCTTGCTTTCAGAAATATGATATTAAAATTGAGACCACCCAACAAAGAAGTAAAGACTTAAAAGTCTATCACACGTAACAACAGAGACATACAGCTGTTCATTAAAGCCATCCATCCAATCTCATCAGCATAAATTGGAATTGACATTTTAATAAGGACTATTAAACAAGATTACATCTGGTTGATTAAAGAACTGAAATCGCTACATAAATGGATGTTTACACAGGCATGAAATTACAGCAGAAGTCTCCCCTGAGAGGTGTCATATTACTGTATGAGCTAATTATTGATACACAGAGAAACGTTTCGATCAATAGCAAACCACCGCAGATATGAAACATCTCCCTCATCTTCTCAATAATTCATGTAGGGTTATGCTGACTGGACTATACAGTCATTCCCATGCATTTAGGTTTGTTAATTTACAGTACATAGCTACAATGGGAAAAAAGCTGTATACAGTATGTGTCCATTCACTAACTGGTTTCATAAGACACAGGCAAACAGGTTCCTATAAGTGTGAACACGCTGCAGGTTCACGTTGACTGCTGAGTGAGTCTTGACTAAATATGCAAATGATTAATATGCATATGACATGAATATTCTCTATAATAATCTCTGCTGCTTTCTGACATCACAAATTCTAAAGCCTGTTTTATCACAGATAAATAATATAAATGTATTAAAACATTTATGCATGAAAACTAGCTATTTAGTCCACTTGTAAAACCTTGTCTATATATCTATGCGTTGTAACAATAGCCCACATAAATATTGATGCTTGTATAGACTTAATAGTCTATAGACAAATCCAGATCGTGATTTGATTTGGATGAAATGTAATGTGAACAGACCGTGCAGATGGCACTGACCACATTGAAATAAATTGGATTTCTGGTTGCCAGGCGATCTCACAATGGCAAGCAACACCCACACGTCAATCTCTTATTGACACAATTGAGACATACATTCTGAGTGGGAATACTGCAGTGTCTCACTCTGAATATCTCATGATACCTGTCAGAGGAGGACTGACTGTAATATTGATGTGTGGTTACACATAATGCCACAATATTGACGTCAAATAGAGAAACTGATCAAGACAATGGGCATTATAGCTTTGTCTGTTTAATGGGAAAAAAATCTGGAATAAAATGGAATGGAACATGATGAAGACACAGGAAAAATGTGGATGTGAAGAGTCGAGGTCGGAAGTGTGGAATTTCATTCATACCATTTCATTTGCTTGGCTCCCATGATGCTATTTGCCTTCTAACCTCCCATGCTGATCCAGCCCAACCCGTGGGGTTTGAGGAAACAGTGTGTCATCAACATAGCAGACGGCACAGCCCCGGTCCGAAGGGTGTGTACATTACCAGCAACAAAACCCAGCGTCCATGTAGCTCCCAGTGTAGTCTGTTGATGGAGAACAGTTCCTGCCCATGCAGATGCCTCAGATCACGTAAGCCCAGCCTTTTTGTTGGCAGGTCTTCTCGCCCTGATTAAATGCCCTCTTTGGTATTTCCACAAATCCTGATCACAGGCAGCAAGTGACAAGATGCATGAGATAATCCTGTTTTCAGTTCAGAGCCATGACAGGGAAGAAAAGAGCATTTGAACGGTCTCTTGTCCCCTTCAGTGAATCCTCATAGCCTCTTACAGTGTGCCTTCTGCAACTTGTGTAACTCGTGTTTATCATTCTTTCTGATTGCTCTCTGAGGGCAGTTTGTGAGGTGTTTTCCTCTGCCCTTCTGTTTCTCTCCGTTCCTCGTCTTCCCTCTCCCTTGTTTCTTTTTCAGGAGTCAGACGTGGTTCAGCTCTGCTATGTTTACCCTCCCCTCCTCCATCTTCACCCCTCCCTCTCACACAGAGCGGTGGGCTCCTGGATGGAGGGGGGGATGGGTGTGGGCAGGCTGAAATGTGGGCGTCTCCAGCAAACCAGCAAACTAGTGGGTTGTGTCTGTGCGGAGACTCACTTCAGATTACTAACTACTGTACCATAATAGAAAGAAACATGTAGGTTACAATTAGTGTGACTGATTTATATAACATTTCATACTGTCATATTATGTTAAAATGAGAGAGAGAGACAGAGAGAGAGAATTATGTCACTATTATATTATATATTATTATATTTATACAGTATGTAATGTTTCTATGCTTTGGCAATGTAAAAAATTATTTTTATCATGCCAATAAAGCTTTTTTGAATCTTGAGAGGGGGAGAGAGAGTGAGAGAGAATGTGTGTGTGTGTGTGTGTATACTAGGGACAGATTTGACTTTTGCAAAAGTCAGCAAAACCTGACAAATTTATAGTAAATAAAAATTTTAAAATTCAAAACAATTTTTTTTTGTTAGGGTTGGGGGTTAGAGTTTGGATTGCATTGTTTATAAATAGTTTGTCCCCATTTAGATAATTTAGATGTGTGGGGGTGGGGGTGGGGGGGTGGTTGAGTATTACCACATCAGCTTTCAATCAGAGAAACAAGGTACTGTATTGTACCAACAACACTGTCTCAACAAGAAAAGTGGCATGAATGTCCATTCTGTGTATTTTAAATGGGTCTTGTGTTTCAACAGTTATTAAAATCATGACACCAGGCTGCCTAATAAACCCATTAGCCCCTCTGACATTTCACACAATGGAAGCTATTTAAATATGTGCAGTTATATAGGTAATGGTAAGAACTAAAACTTTTAGTTGGGTGATTAGTGAACAATGTGTTAACACAGTTGCACTAGTCAATAATATTTAGCCCTGAATGGCTTTATTCCCATACTGTGCAGAGCACAGGGGCAGTTGTGGTCTACTGGTTAAGGAGTCGGGCTTGTAATCAGTAGGTTGTTGATTTGAATCCAGTGCCGGCAGGTAGCAACTGAAGTGCCCTTGAGCAAGGCACCAAACCCCTGACTGCTTCCCGGGTGCTGCAGTGATAGCTGCCCACTGCTCTGGATGTGTGTGTGTGTGTTCAGTCCTCACGAAGGATGGGTTAAATGCAGAGGTCACGTTTCAGTTATGGGTAACCATAACTGACAAAAACATGTCACTTTCCACTTACAGTGACCATTGGCAGTTAATTTTGGGTGTATTTATGAAAATTACTAAAAGAGACAAGGGCACTGTTGGAAAAACTATAACTTGCTATAACGCTCAATGTGTTATGTACTAAATATACTAAACATAACATTTAGGCCTATGCCTTTTTATCTGATGTAGCATTTTCTTGAGGTAACCATATTATTTAACCAATAAAACTAAAAATGACCTTTTACCAAAAACAGCGTTAACCAGCTTTATTGAACTAGCCTATTAAACAATCAAACCAATTAGCTAAAGTAACTTTTCCATAGTTTCATTGAGAACTTATAGTTGTTGCTCATGTCTTCTGCTTCCTGGAAGATCTAAATTGTTAGTTTTCCCACATAAAGAAGAGGGTCGACAGGACACCTTCTTGCAATAATATGTCTTGTGCTATTTTTTCATCGTTAGCCTATACATGCGCTAGACGGATGTATTTGCCCATTGCACCTCATCTTGCAGATTCTAAGACGCAGTGTCAAGATAAAAATAAATAAATGAAACACATTTTGCTCTGTTTCATCGGGCTCTGCCTCAATGTTACAGGCGTGAATAAAACGACCACAGATGTCACTCCAAATGATCATTCGATTAATGCTCCCGGTACCCGTGATCTCTGTGGGATGGCTGTAATAGGTTAATTTATCAAGCCTGCCCTAATTATCCTATTATGGATAACCAGTTCTGCTTAGTACTACAGTCTGATCCATTTTAACACATAATATTGTCTTTCTGCCTGAGTTCTCCTCATGGATCCAGATGGGAACAGATTGTGTCTGGATGCGTCCTGTCCAGCACATGATGGCAGAATCCCTCCTGGCACGAGAGCCCGCCAGGGATGTGGCCGGCTGACATGAAGGCCTTTAAATCCTTTCTAACTCAGCCAGGCAAATACTTTTCCAGGCTTGTGAACAGAGGGGCATTAAAAACCATTCACACCCCAGTGTGTAACACTGTGAAATCTCAGACAGAGTGAGGTGTGATTAAATGGGTTTTTGTTTAATTGAGCCAAAGGGGAAGAGGGCAGCAAAAACACTTTACCTCATAACGGGAGAAGGATCAGGGGGTGGTTGAGTAGAGAGCTGACACAAGGTTTATGGTTGGACCATAAATACAGGAGCACCAGCAGGACATGCAGAAGATCCACTGTGAACTTTAGCCACTTTGCTGTGATACAATGGATGTTTCCATCCAACATTCCTGGTACCGTCGACCTTTGTTCTTTGGCTTCCACCCTTTTAGAATTTATGACCAATATTTTGGGGAGCACCTACCTGACAGTGATCTTTCATCACCTTTCTACACCATGCTTTACTATCGTCCTTATTTCTGGCGCTTTCCAAACTGGTGGGACGTTGGCATGTCAGAGGTGAGTTCAACTTCCGTATTGAACTTCAATTCCAATACATCAACTCCTGAAATATACAGAATATTCTTTAGCAACCACAGCTATAATGGAGGAGTTAAAGATTGCGTGTGTTCAGTGTTTCTATAGGACATTATTAATTGTCATATTCAGGTGAAAATGGAGAGAGATCGCTTTGTAATCAACCTGGACGTGAAGCATTTTTCTCCAGAGGAGCTGAGAGTGAAGGTCAATGATGAGTATGTTGAGATTTGTGGGAAACATGATGAACGTCAGGTTGGTTGAGCACTAATCTGAATATATATATACATCAATTCAGTTAATAGACATCACAAATTAAGTTATAGATCTTATTAGGTGATGTGATTAATCTAACTCTGTTAAAATAAATGGTATCTGATTGTTGCTCTTTATTAGGACGAGCATGGAATTGTGGCACAGGAGTTTTACAGGAAGTATAAGGTCCCTGCAGGTGTAGATCCGGAGTCCTTCACTTCCTCTCTGTCATCCGATGGCGTGCTGACCATCTGTGCGCAGCGCCACCAGCTGGACAGCATTGAGCGCAACATCAACGTCACCTGTGAAGAGAAGCTACCGGTTCAAAAGTAACTCTGTCTATAGTTGCACCTTTGCTTCTTATCTCCAAACAACACCTGGAATCTTCCTCACCACTGAAAAAAATCACCCGTTAAAACAGATATTAAGTCATATGCTTTCATGTAACACAGAGTAATCTACAATCATCATAGAAAGTTACAGTGCTGTACAGTACAGAGTCCTGATATCAAGAAAAAGACAGAACCACAAAAATGTTCTTTAGGTGGTTAAGTGCATGTTGTTAGGAAGCTGGTTCGGTTTGTTATATTTTTGGCCTACAGTGGACAGTTGCCTGTAATTATGTGGTTTGACTTGGATGACTAGATGATTGTAATGTTGACTTTAGGAGGAAACTGTATTTACATTTAAAAGTTAAAAAACGTGTGCAGCACTGGCCTCTGGTTTTTGAAGTTAATAAAACCCCATTTCAAAATGTAATGTAGATGCCTAATGGTCATGTGACTGGTGATGTCATTATGTTGTGCTTAAAAATGTAAAGTGTGCAGTTTAAGCAAGCAATACCGCTTTATCTATTTGACACTGGGGACTAAACCAATGGACTAAGTCAGTTACATGTGTTTTGCTAATTATTGTATCTGTATACTGTACATTTATTCTATGAGACAGTAAGACAAATGTGTCTTGTTCAGTGGTGTAACAAGATGTATTGAATTATACAATCTAATGACCAGCAACATAATATAAGGTCAAATATGATCTTTAGAGGGCAGGTTTAGTTAATCATATAATGATGTTTGTCTTTTCTCACTGCCATTATCAATGTGCTTTATTTTATTATATTTTTCTCATTACTTGTTACAACTAACAAACAACTGTAAATTGTGACTTCTGTAGAAGCTACATTTAGAATTAGGCTTGGTTAAAAACCTAAAAATAAATCAATCTTAATGCTTATTCACTACCCTTTATTTTAGCACTGCTCTTTATATATATAAACTTTATATTCTATGGCATACTATACTTGTTGCACCTATACATGTATGAGTTTACCTTTTTATGTACTTTAATTATCTGAATTTTAATTTACCTACTATTCACTAAACACTTTCCCAATAAATATTGTTCTAAAGTTTTGCAAAGAATGCTACACAACCTGCAGAAAGTGCAGAAAGTTACACACAAACATTTGAGGCTATAAAGATGGCCTACCTGCACATGATAATTTCATTTTAAGCTGCATTGTATATGTTTAAAAATGCAGTTTTATTATTATATAACATAGCTGTGATTTTCATGTGTTGCATTTTTATAAAACTATATAGGTTAAATCATATAGATTACGCTTGTACTAGCCGTGTACTGTAGTGTAGTAGTTAGTGTTTACCGCTAGATGTCGCCATCGGCACCAGCGCTCATCAGCCACTGACACACAGCAACTTTTTCCGGTTGTGTCTGGAGACGTGGCTGTTTCTTCTAGTATTACAAGTGAAACTATATGCTGCTTTAAAACAGAACAACAGTCACTACTCACACACTTTCTATTTAGAAACATCTGGACAGTGTCGGTTTTTGAGCGCGTTGTCGGATCGTCGTGTGAAAGGGAGCAGAAATGGTACGACTGTTTGTTTGTTGTGTAGCAGTTAGCGGCTAGCGCTATAGTTCATCACTCATCTGCTGTTACACTTTTAAAACTCTTTCCATATCTAGTGTCACTTTTAACAAACAGTGTTTTTCATTTTTTGTGACTTTTATCAATAATAAGACTTTGTTTGCTTGACAGTTTTTAATAAATGACACTGCTAGTAAGCTAAATGTTAGCCTGCTAATAGGAGTGTCAGTAGGATTAAGTTCATTAATAACAAAACTTTATAATAACAAACATGTCAGTCTTTGACCTTAACATATTCACCGTCTTATATATGTTATATATTTTAAATATAAAATATAATATTTATAATATATTATAATTAAGTATATTTTAAATATTCACTGTTTTTGCTAAATGTACATGGGGCAAAATGTTACTGTACAAATGTTGACAGGTGTTGTGTACAAATTATTTTAGTAGTAATACATTTATGTAATAAATATATAAAAGCTGCAACTGACCAAGTAGATGCTGTAGCCTTTATTTTTTATTTTTTGCTAACTTTTTTTTAAGTTTGATGTTTGTTTAGTTTATTGTTGCAGTTTTGCTGAATAAGTAAATCTCACAAAGAAATTTTATTTCACCTCAAAACAAGAGAAAAAATGTCCTTTTTAGTATTATAATGAAATTATAGTACAGGATATGATAAACGCAGGGTAAACAAATTATTACACTGTATACCTATAAACTGTATTTTACAGTTTAAATAAAATATAAATTTTTTGCATTAGTCACAAAATTGAGGTTTAATTTACAGTAATGCTTGTTGAGAAATAATGTAATTCTATATATTTATGTTTAAAAACGTTGCAGGTGCTGTTGGCAGCGGCAGTGTGCACAAAGGCCGGTAAAGCCGTAGTGTCCCGACAGTTTGTAGAGATGACTCGAACCCGTGTGGAGGGCCTACTGGCTGCCTTCCCCAAACTCATGAACACAGGCAAGCAGCACACGTTTGTGGAAACAGACAGCGTGCGATACGTCTACCAGCCCTTAGAAAAGCTCTATATGGTTCTGATTACTACTAAAAACAGCAACATTTTGGAGGACTTGGAGACTCTGAGGCTTTTCTCAAGAGTGGTAAATTTTTATTTTTATCTGTGTAGATACATTTTCTTTCTGTGTTTTGGATGTATTGTGAATAATTGATTGGTCTCTGTCTGGTTTTAGATCCCAGAGTATTGCCGTGTTCTGGAAGAGGGGGAGGTCTCGGACCACTGTTTTGATCTCATATTTGCATTTGATGAGATTGTAGCCCTGGGATACAGGGAGAACGTTAATCTGGCCCAGATTCGCACTTTCACAGAGATGGACTCACACGAGGAGAAGGTTTTCCGGGCGGTAAGAGAGGTAAGATATTCCCTGTGGTTTCAGGAAACATCAAATGCAAAATCGCTCAATGCTTTGAGTTTGAAATGGAATCAAACTAACTCTTCATTCAATCTTCTTTTAAAGACCAAAGAAGGAGAAGCAAGAGCTGAGATGAAACGGAGAGCCAAGGAGCTGCAGCGGGCCAGACAAGATGCCGAACGGGCGGGGAAGAAATCACCAGGCTTCGGCGGTTTTGGAAGTTCAAGCATGAGCAGTGTCACCTCCGCCATCGTCATCACAGACACGATAGAACCAGAGAAGCCTAAAGTGGCTCCTGCTCCAGTCAGGTAGGAACTTGCACTGTGTAGGCCACAGCAGAACATCTCAGAACATCTCAGAACATC
>JAZGTK010005667.1:0-21998 GCA_036877625.1 Ambastaia sidthimunki
TGTACCTTTGTTTCATCATGTCACTAACTTTCTTTATATTCTTTTTATGTTTTGCTTATGTATGAGATGCTCATGTTATTATTTTTTAAAATAAAGGGTTCTTTGTTTACTATTGTGTTGTACTGTATTACATTTTACATACATTTAGGTATTTGGCAGACGCTTTTATCCAAAGCAACTTACAATGTGAGGAAAACAAAGAAGCGATAAATCATAAGACGACAATAAACATCAGCAGTACGCACTACGCAGTGACAATTTTACCCAGAATCATGCAAAGAACTTTATGCTGCCTAAACCAGCACTAACCCAGACTGAAGATTCAGCTAATTCTTCAACAGGGCTGTTCGTGTTTGTATATTGTGTCACATTGTTGTGGTTGTCATGTTTCATGTTTTTTGTCTGTGTTCAGCAAATTGCCCAACTGGATGAGGAAGTTTGTTCCCATGGCTTTCTATGTGACAGAAACAGCTTGGAATTTCTATCCCTACACTATAACAGGTCAGTTCAAGCATTCTATTACAATAAATACTCCAGTGTTTAAATATTAATGTACCTCGCGCACATGGCACCTGTATCCGTCACCAGTAACTGGCTGTGATCTAACACCCTGTTTCTCTTCTGCGTGTCTCTCTATTTGTCCATTCGTTGGTGGTTTATCACAGAATACACTGTAAGTATTCTCACACATCAGCTCAAATTTATGCAGTTTGCTTTGGGCTCACGGGCCTGTTGAGCGTATGACATAATCATCTCTCTTTTTCCTCCCTACTTCCCTCTCTCTCTCCGTCCCACAAGTGTTCCTTCCTACCAAGGTTCCATGTCAAGATTGAGACGCGCTTTGAAAACGACAACGGGTGCAATCAGAACGTGAGTCACAGTACATTAACACACACACAAACCCACAAACAGTGTGTGTTCTTACAAGAGTTAATCCTCTTAAAGGAGGACGATTCATCGGCGACACACGTAGCCGTGCGTCGTTGTAGAGGCCTTTGAGCTAGTGTCTGTTTCTGAAGCACAGCAGTCAGGTAATTATGGGAACATATACACCACTGCCTTTAAAGTCAACAATCAGGAAATAAAACCTATTCAATTATTTTTCATTCAATGCGTTACATTTTTGGAGAAGCTATTATTATTATTACTGGGTATTACTGGTTTGGTGTGTGTGTTTGATTGGGATGGAAAGAGGCAGTTGTGCCCTGGAGTGCTCTCTGTTATTATGAAATTAAAGCTGAAGCTTAAACAAGACCCAACCTGCCACAAAGCGCTGATTTAAAGATGTAATGGTTAAGTCTGCCTGCGAGAAAGAAAGGAAGAGAGAAACAGAGGTGGCTGAGTTTTGTTATTGATACTTCCCTAAGAAAATAAATCCACCAACTGGTCCAACTCTCACTCAGCATATAATATAAACCAACAGACACACTAATATAAGCACGCACACACGCGCACAAACGCGGTTATTTCACTTATAAGGACTTTTATTGTTTTCAATAACAGACTAATGTAATTTTCATCCCCTATACCTAAATCTTACACAAGCTTGTGGACTGTGAGATTTAAAATAAAATATGATTTGCCCTTTTTTCTTTTTGTGAGACCCACCTAAAATGTCCCCTAGAGTTAGATTTGACATCTTTTGCAGTACAATTGCAGTCATAAGTTTACATACACCTTGCAGATTCTGCAAAATATTAAAATATTTAGAAAAATAACAAATGAGGGAGGGTTCACACAATTGTTTTTTTTTTTATTTAGTATTGCCTTATATAAGCTATTTCATATAACAGATGTTTACATATAGCCCAAACGACAAAACAAAAACTGAATTTACAAAAATACCTCTGTTCAAAACAAACATCATTTATATAAACAAAAGTTTATAAAGACTTTATTTTTCAGCAACTATCACAAAACATAGAAACAGTTATTGATCATCCAGGTAACACTGCAAAGTATTAAAAATCAAGTGCATACTCACACGCACACACATATGCACACTAGTTTAACACACATAACCTCTTTAAGGAACACCAATGTGTCTGTTTTGCATGCAGGCAAACTGACCACAAGTTTCACAATGTTCCGCAAGTGTTTACATTTGTGATGTGTCAGCACAACACACAGAATGAACTGTAAACATTACAGCAGCTTTTCTCATGAGACAGAGGACAAAATGTCCTCAAAAAAAAACTAGCTGCACTGTTTCTAACCCATAAACAACATATAAAGACTATAAGGGTGTTTGAAAGAGAGACACACATGCCTGTGGCCACAGATAAGAGTATAGCACTCAATTTCTTATTGCTTAGTTCTCATTGGTCATCTCTGTTGCACAGCAGTGGATGCAAACAGCACCTGCAATGCCGTACACTGCAGTCAGTCTGTGTATGCAAGAACCTGTCTATGCTGGCTTTCTATTTCCACTGGCCTGCGCTGACACGCAGTAAAGCTCCACTGGCCTGCAGTAGTTTGCATAATTCAGTGCTTCTGCCTGTAGTAGAAATGATTTTGCAGTCTTTGTTTCTATGTTTTTTGCATTAATCAAAGTTTGTGCCTGAGGTCTTTCGTTACATGTGCGTTGAGGTTCTGTACTGTGCTACAGAATGTTTAACTGGTGGGACTGTGTGATATTGAGCAATGAGCAATGAAGCACTCCAGGCACTAAATCAGACTTTCAGTTAGTTAATTTGTACTCCTCTCAGTTATTGTTTTAACGTTCATTTTAAAAACAGTGATATATTGTTGAATGTATCTAATCATTCTCTTTGGTGTCTGCTGTACAGGTGTTTGGCGATAACCCCACCCCAAAAAACAGTGTCTGCTTTTTGGATATTTTGAGCGATCCAATCCCTGACAGGCATTACAAGAAGTCAGAGGTACATACAGATTCATTTATGCAAAATGTATGTTAAAACATGCAAACAACCATCAGTCAACTGTGTTCTGTTCCTTCCCGCACCCTCATGGAAGGTCCAGTGTCCACAAGCTAATGTTTAAATGGCACAACAGAAACACACATAACTATGTATAAACACAGCCAGGAATGACAAGAAAGACATTATAATAACCACATTCCTTGGTGGAACATCCAAATCAGCTTCCTTTGTTTTAGTGGTCAAACAATACATCAGAATGAAGTAGTTTCTGTTACATCCAAATACTTAGTCATGCATAACAGACCCACAGCTGTCATACTGAGTTTTTGAGAGTTGAGAAAAAGAGGAATCCAAGGGCATTACACCATACAATGAAAAAGAAACAGTTGGAATATACCAAAGACAAGTTCAGACTTGTTGACCGACTTAAAAGCAGCCAACGCAAGACATTATCTCAGTTCTTCAGACAAAAGTGCGTGACTCAGATCTTTCAACACACACATAGGCAGAAACTGCGCTTACTTTACAGTACAGTTATGGTACAGTATTACTGTACATATTTCTATATGTACCGGCATATCTTAGAGTTTTCTGTGTATTACAAATAGTGACTTTTATTACTCGCCCCTAGAATAAGGACAAAATTCTGATATCTGTCTGAACATCAGCAAAACAAATTGACTCAAATAAATTAATTTTCCCCCAAATAAAATCAGCAATATTACTCTTTCAAAGACACACAACTGTGAAATGCAATGTCATACAACACACAGTTGTTTCAGTACATTAGTGAGGACATCTCATAGGCTCTTCACCTAAACACAACCCTCACACAAACCTGTGGATATTATTGTCCCTTACAGGTATAGACAAACCTGCACACACAAGCACTGATCTTTTCACTCAGCGGGTTTTGTATATCCACTTGAACAGGATTTGTGCAACTGGGTGTCAGACAAAACAGGTCGGGGACCCCTAGTGGATGGCTGGAGGAACACCCATAAACCTATTATGTGCTCCTACAAGAGAGTCACCTGTAGCTTTGAGGTCTATGGCTTCCAGGGAAGAACAGAGGACTTCATTCACAGGGTAACAACCACGACATTTCTTCCCATGGCGTGATATCAATATTTCCATGCATTACATCAGAACTATTCAATTCTATTCCCATTGGGCTACCCACAATAATAAAAAACACCTGTCTGCCCAAGTAATCCTGAAAACCTTGATTAGCTGGTTTAGGAGTGTTTGATTAGGGATGGAACTAAACTCTGCAGGACATGGCCCTCCAGGAACAGAACTGAATAGCCTTGCATTACATCATTCTTTTTAATCATCCAATTTCATCTTATCGTGGCATGTTACGATTTCATCTTAGAACATTCGTGACATTCTGTTGGTGGGACACAGACAGGCCGTGGCATGGATTGACGAGTGGCATGGTAAATGCAAAGCTTCATAATCTCAATTAACCACCTGCTCTGTTAATTACACATCAGAATTCTGACCTCCAGCTTGGCAATCAAATTCCACTCGTGATCTATCATGTTCTTTGCAAACGCACGGTGAACGTACAACCAATGTTTGTGCACGCAGGAATGACACTCGAGGAGGTGAGAAGGTACGAGAAGAAACTGCAGGAGGAAACCAACAGCAAGCTGAGGAGCGATAATACAGGTAATATCAGAGGGAGTAAAATGCATAAAGGGAGTTTAGAGGAGAGAGTGAGGAAATCGTGTGAGTGGTTAGAGCAGAGAGAGAAACAAAGGGACAAAACATCTGAGAGGATAAATCATACATACTGTAATGACATGAATAATAAAATGCGTGACTTCGCGACAGAAAGATGCAGCCGTGAGAGTTACAGAAGAAATTCAGGGAGTTACTGTACAGACACTGTAAAGAGGAGTAAGAGAAAGATTTAACTGTTGCCAGATCAGATACTGAGAGAAGCTTCTGTTTTCTTGGCATCTTTAGCAATCAACCACCAATGCCAAACTCACTAACAGCAGTACACATGCATATGTTTTCCAGATCCAAAAGACTGCTATAGTGTAAATGTTTCTATGTCACATTTTCACAATGTAATACATTCCCCATTACAATTATATTAGTTGCATGACAAATTGACATGAAATTTCAACATTTCACCTTTCGTAGCATTTGTTACATCTCTCTTTTGTTAATGACAGCATGCACTCAACAAGCTGACCTGTACTAGTTTGAAGACCTGATGATCAATGTTATTTCATCTTATTTATGAATGTTCATAAGACCATCTTGTGTGATTCATTGGGTGAAAGATAATCTGACCTTTTGTACAAAGAGGTTAATATTGTTACAGGAAACATGTTACTTAGTGACTTAGACATGGTACAAAATTCAAATTACTTTTTATTCAATTTACATTCACCAATAATTTCTGAATCCCAGTGTTTCAGTGTTCTCACTTGTATTGTATGATTGTAAAATCTATCAGTCTTCACACTGCCCTCTGTTGGTGAATGTATTACACTGAGGCGCTCAACTCAAGACTACAGATCAATATTGAAATCATGATGACTCATTTAGCATCACTGTTGCAGCATAATTAGCAACTGAATCAGCAACATCTGTGTTGACCAAAACCTCCTCAGACACATTACAGTTCTGACTACACTGTACAATCGCTGTGTACAGTCATGTTGCTATTGATCCACAATTACGTCATTTGTTTTCTTTTTCAGATTCCGCCCACTCAGTGCGGCCATCTTTCAAACGCTCCATCTCTGTAACGGATGAACTGTCACTGAAAAAGATGGGGGTAAAGACCGTGGACCTGCCAGACTCCTCATCCTGCACATCATCTCTCAAGAGTCATTTAAGATTAAATTCTACTCCAGAGTAACACCCATTAACCTCAACCTACAAAATCCAGATTTGTCAGAACCACTGCCAGTACCTCTTTGTGGAACCATGACAGATCATTAATTCATCAAAATTCTGGACTACAAAAACAGGCAAAAACTACAAAAATAAACTGTAAAACATACATTCAATGTTATACTACATACGTGAACCTCCGCTCTCAAGATCACCTGGACTAGCACCATTATTCACCGTGCAGGGATTAACTTAAAAATATATTTTGGTTCCTTATAGTGAAGATATTGTCTTAGGTCAGTACATTCTTTTAAGTTATCAAAGGCAAGTCCACCTTACCAAAATGGTTACAACAAAGACTCAGGAGGTGGCTTATTCTGCTGGCTATAACTGCTGACCCACATGAGTGCAGAATACAGTTCTCATGAGAGAACCAGCAGGTCGCTTAATGAGACCTAATCATATGGATTATGGCAAATGAGAGTGGCTAGTCAAAATGATGGGTTACTTTAAGGGTTACTTATAGGTTACTGGTTATTGAGGTTAACCTTTAACCCTGCATCAATACATTGAAAGGACATATTGAACGTATAGTTGCATAGTACATATAAGGAACTATATCAATAGTACTCGGGGTGATAGACTTAAGATGAATGGATTGAGCTATATGAGGTTGGGTTATATGAGGGTTAACATTGTACCTATTGTAGATGTTAATGTTTTTATTTTGTTTGTCTCTAATTATTCTGGTTGAAGTGTGTACTTTCGTTGGAACTAGAGGCACTAAAGCTCCGCCCAAAACTCATCTCATTGGTTGAGTCAGTGTCGCTATGTTGGGCTGCCCAAACAAACAGAGCAGTTTTAAAAGTGCCAGTGTTTACACTTTTGGGGGGAAATCAACCTACAGTACTAATGTCTTGCTTTATCTCTGTACAAACTAAGACCTGAGGAGAAAACATTTGCACAAGTTACACACATTACCTTTAAACTAACATTTTACTTTCATGTCTTGAGAAGAGACTTACGCCAAAAAGCATGAAGATAATCACTTTGAGATAAAAGGGATGTTTTATGATAAAAGATTACTGCAATTAAAGGCATGATAGCAAAAAATCATAACACATCCTTACTTATTTGAGGAGTAAAAGACTCAATAAAATGGCAATAAAAAGTGACTTTGTAGACAAGAGTCTTGGTGTATGTAAAGGCCTGTTGTAAGTGTTCTAATAACTACCTTTTCCTGCTGTCATCATTAACTTTCTACTTTTCTCATTACATATAATTGCAAAAAGGGCTCGCTGCTTACTCCTGTGGCTATTGCTGTATTCATTCATTGCTAACGTTTTATTTTCCTCTTTTTATCTTACTGATGAAGGGATATAGAGGACAGAGACTGAATCCACCATTCCTGAAGTCATCTTGTAGCACTCAAGGAACTCCAGGCTGTTCTGTTATAGCTCTGCTTCTCTCATTCTTTCTATTTCTGTCCATCTTCAGTATTCACCTTTCCTGCTCTGTCTGCCCCTCCTATCATCCTATATTTTATATCTCTTTAAGGAGAACATTTCTGATGTATAAATTTCATTAGAAGAAAGCTCTCAATGCAAAACCACTAGTGCAGTAGATTTAAAGATCTGCAGGCAGTTGCAATAAACACTTTGAGCTAAGAAAATACTTAGTGTTAACACTCTTACTCAATGATAATTGAGACTTTTCTTAACTTAAGGTTTTTAAATCAGGTTTGCTGCAATTGAGCTTTGTTCTTTAAGCCAGAATGAAATGCAAAACACGGCACAATGGAATAAAATGCCTTACAATTACAGAAGTCATGATTTGTTTGTTGTTTGTCATTTCTACCGTAGCTTTGTACAATTTGGATAGCTGTAAATACTGTAACAAGTCATATTTGTAACAGAATGATAGGCGACACTGAAATACAGAACACCCATCTGCACAGTGTTACACAGCCATTAAAGTCAATAGACATTCCAGATTACAGATTTATTACATTACAGACCTAACGTTTCAGAATAGAGAAGATCTACTGTCCTGGGGTCAGCTGTTAAAGACAGAGGGCAGGAAATAAGTCCTGTGACTTGACCCAGATGCAGATGCTTTTTGTTTCCCACTCTAAACATATTACAATAATAAAGTATAGGTGGGTTAAAGGATTCTCAAGGGTAATTTATAAACAGTAATTATATTGGTGGAGCCACCCCTAACTGACACACACACGGCACAAGAATCTCTTCATGCAAGCAAATGTAGAAGGATAAACATACACACACATACTCCCCCAAGAGGGTGGGAATGTTTGGGAGGCATTCATTGAAATTCAGGCCTAAACATGGCAATCAGCACAACCATAAAGGACCCAAATTTAATTGGCCCACCCAGCCCATTAATTACATAGCTAGATCTACACTGCAATACAGCATATGTTCCTAATAAAGACGAATGAATTGAAATAGAGACGTAATATTGATTCACAAAGGTGCAATTGCAATGTTCTGTAGAATCCCCATAGCTACTGTACCTACACACATACAAACACAGGCTTAGAGCCATGACACACAGATGCATTAAACCACAAACCCACACACACACTATCAAGGATCTTAAATGTTGCCATGGACACAAACAAGGGCAGAAAATGAATAAGTTGCTGGTCAATATATGAACATTATGTGGGTCCACACACAGGGCATATACAAGGAGTTAACATGTCATTTGATAATGAGACTTTAGGCAAAACGCCTATCAACCCTAAACATGGGAGGAATAGCAATGAGACCCTGCCCAGCAAATCTCCACCCTTTACATGTGATAGCCTCCAGCAAACCTCACAAACCTTATTACTTTCTTTCTCCTTTCTAGCTTTCATTTTTTTCAAGCCTTTCATTATATAACACATATTTCTGATTATTTTCCAATATAAGATTAGCAATAAGATGGGGAATCAGAAAGTCAAATAAATGGTCTACTTATTGATAAATGAATACATCTATAGATTAATGCACAGATGGGTGCAAGTAATATCAATACCATCTGTCCAGCCAACAGTCCATGTACACACAAACACAGTTATTTAATCTATATCATAAATATTGAAGAAAAGGTCATTGCACACTTGAGGACCAAACACATAAACAAATGATGTAATCATTGCATCATCAAAGCCTTTAATGCCCATTACTGTTCAATTTATCTTTAGAAAAGAAAGCAGCACTTGCATTGCTAAATTATGCACCAGTCTGCATAATGGACCTGCCTTTGGAACCTTCGACAATCTTAGTTTCCTGCTCCATCAACGAGGGAGTCTTTGGCTGTAATCAATATCATGATTAAAAAGTGATTTATTAATTATTACACAATTACAGATTGAGCTCCCAAACTTCCCATTTTCTCAAAATCTGAATAGTTTAGACTTAATGAAACACATTGAGAAAACCCTCTGGCAAATTTGGAACTGGTAGAGTAATGCTTCAATGTTCATATAATCTTGAAACACGTCCCACAGGATAGAAAGGGCCCAGAAGCACTTTTCCGATATACAGATTCCCAGATAAGTCAAAGCCCTCGTGGACATTACAGAAAGGCTGACCTTCAGTGGATGGGGGAGATAGTTGACTGTGCTCATGAATATTTATCAGCCGAGAGGGGTGATCTCCCCATGGGCTTAATACTGCTGCCCATATCAAAAGTTTCATTACTGTGAAAGTACGAATTACTACCAACAAAAAACAGTCAGTGTGCTGAGGGAGAACATGGGTGAGAGAAAACAGAGAAAGAGGGTTTGAGGAAACAGAATAAGACAAAGGAGGATAAAATGGCAGAGTTGTATCACTATGTAGCATTATAGAGCTCTTTACCCTAATCTCAGATTCTCTTGTTTAACTGAGGTTGTAATTACTCTCTCACACACTCCTGCCATGCTGTTCAGATTGTTATCTACATAGTGAAACATCTTATAATCACTAACTCAAGAGGCAGAGCTCCTGAGATTTGGAGAGCCCTATCGCTTTCATTTCTAGCCCTCTCTACTAAAAAGTCTTTTCTCTCATCTCTATGGCTGCTTTTCTCTCTATCTGACCCACAAATTTACACTCTGCCTGCACTGAACTTTGTTGCATTCAAATAGCATCCATTACATCATTTCAGAGCTTAAAAAAGCATAATCACATTAAACATGACTTCACTAAACAGCACATTAAGTCCTTGTCTGTGGATCAAAACATTTCATTTGAAATAGCACAGACAGAATAAATGAGCTCCGTTCTAATAAACACAACAGCGTTAAACAGAACTGACAAAGGAAGAAAAACTATGCTGTATTGACCTTGTATGCTTGGTGGTGTTGACATATGTAAGGTAATGATGTGTTGGTCATTATGTAATCATTTTCTCTGGGTTCACTTGGCCCCCACGATTCCACCTGTTCAAACAGGCATCCAGCAGGGACAACAGATTCCCCACAATGTGTTTCTACTCAGCTAACACTCAAACACTGACTGCTTGCCCGCTTGCATGTGTCTGCTTATATGCTGACCTCTATTCTACAGATTCACAGCAGGGCAGTTAAAATTTATGGGCAGGATAAGGTGGAAAAGGGAAGGACATGTGGAAAAGTTTGGTGCATCATGCTGGATTACAGCTGTACCCACTTGTAGGCATAATTCTAACCTCACATCTCTCCTTCAATGTTCAATGTCACACAAATACATCAAAATGTTTTATCATCAAAAATCTTCTGATCCAACTTCTGTAGGTTTCACTGCATTGCCCGATTACACCTTAGTAATAGATTTTACCATTTAGTGAATTTTTTAACCACAACCAACTAGCACTAGACCTTTGTATATTGTTCTGTAAACATACATTACTGGTCAAACGTTTAGGATCACTTATTCATTGTTATTATTTTTTTCCAATATTCTTTTTTATTTTGAAAAAGTAAACTCATTAAAACTATCAGATAACACAGTTATGGAAACTGTGTTATGATTAAAGAAAATTCTAAATAAATCAAACCATGTTATATTTTAGCATTTTTAACGTAGCCACACATTGCCTAGAATTTGCAATTGTAATTTCATATGGCGCAATTATATTGTTGTCTATAAAACTAATTTACATGTAAGAAAACGCCTTCAGATTAAAACACTTTTAAGGTCACAGGAAACATTTCAGGCAAGTGATCCTAAACTTTTGCCCGGTTGTGTACACTTGTAACCTCATTATATTAATGCTGTTTCTGAAGAACCACATTTCTTGGCAGGACAGTATTTTTTTATGAATATCATTCGATTTTTGTTGCTGTGTGTTTAGTTTATTAAATCTTGCCATGAACGTTTTATAAAAGCAATAAGCCACGTGACGCCGTGGTTTACAGTTAATTTACAACGATTCGCAATCGTGCCAACCTAACTGTTCTTAAATCACTATAAACCACAGCTTTGTGGAGCTAGTGATATTGTTGCTTTAATTTACATTTCTGCACATTTCACTGTCCCAAATTATACTACAAAAATATAAAACATCACGAATACAAACAAGATCATACCTGTATTTTGAAAAACATGCCACAAGCGTATCCATTGACGTCAAGTGCAGTACTCATCTTCATGAAGGCTTGAATAAACAACGTCTGTTGGGGCTTTTCAACCCAAAAATGCGCTCATCTGAAGAAATAATAACAGATTGTCGTGCATTTACTGAACTTGACTGGACAATTATATTGCGACCATTCAGGTCTTTCACAGTCTCGCGCTTTATGACGTATGTGACATACACAAAGCCGGAAAGCAACCTTAACCTATTCAACAGCAGTAATTGGCACTATTTGGCGTAATTTTGTATTTATTTTAAAAATAGATAGGGCAAATAATTATAAATAAAATAATATAAAAGTGTTTATTTTGTGCATTTGGAGTAAATAAAAAATGTTTAGAAAATGGCCTTAGAAAATGTTTCATAAATCATTCGAAATTTATTCTAAGACAGTTCAATGTTTTCTCATACAAATAATTCATGCAGACAAAATACTGATCACATTCCAAAAAATTCTTGCTTTTCACTATCTTTGTGTACAACTTTTATTTTTTAACAAATTAATTTAAACATAATAAATCTGACATAAAACTGACTTATCTGTAGGATTTGTGAAATATTTGTAAAGCCTCTTACTGTATTGTCAAAATAAAGACTATTTAAAATATATAAAAATGTAATAAAAACACATTCTAAATGGTATACTAATAAATACTATTAACTGATGTGTAAGAAGAATAAATACAAGTGGATGAGCTGAATGTAGCTATGCCAGTCCTATATTTTATTGAAAGGAAATGTATTACTTTTTATCAGTTGAAGAAATCAGAAGAAACCTATTCATTCCTAAGCATAAGGAAACAGAGACAGATTCTGTTTCAACAACTTTAAACAAAATACGAAGGGAATTCTGAATCCTGGAGAACAAATAAAGTCCTTGCAGCCTGAAACATTTAGCTGAAGAAGCTGTGAGGGTCAGAGCCTGACTGTCAGCAACAAAAGTCTTTAACTGTCTGGAACTGTCTGGTTTCCTAGGGAGGTCATAACCTTATTGCAGGTGTTTCTGTTAATGTTTCCTGTTCATGTGGACAGCTCAGAATGTACTGCTGTTTGTTGCCATCTCTTTCCTCTCTTGATTTAAGACTCAGAACAACATATGTCTGTGGAAAGGAGAGATTGTTATTTGTCACTTCTTCATTTCAGTGTTTGTTAATGAAACTGTGTTTTAAATGTTTTGCTACCTCTGCTTCTGTGTAAACTGCTTCCAAATAAACTTCTTCCAAACTAGAACTCTAATGGTTGACATATCACCATTCATATGTTAATTTGTGTGAAAAGCTGTGTCACAAATAACTGTCATTAAATATGCACATGTCTTTAAATGACTTTGACATGCAGTATCTTATCTTATTAGTTATCTTGTATATAGAGGATGTCCTGGGGAATTTTTGTGGTCATTCACACTTCTTATAGATAAGAATCAGTGTTATAGAGATCAACTTTTGGGACAATGAGAAGTCTTCTCTACAGACCTGGTGTTGTTTCCATTTGGGGCAGTTGTGGCCTACTGGTTATTGAGTCAGGCTTGTAATCATAAGGTTGCTGGTTCAATTCCAGTTTCGGCAGGTAGCAACTGAAGTGCCCTTAAGCAAAGTGCTGCCCACTGCTCTGGGTGTGTGTGTGTTCACTCCTCAACTGTAATGGGTTAAATGAGGGCACATTTTGGGTATGGGTTACCATACCTGACAAAACATGTCACTTTCACTTTTTTTTACTTTCAATCCCAGTTTCCCTAAAAGATGCCTGGTGTTGTTCTATCAGTCTTATCTGATTGTAGATAACCTTGTGAACATTGGATTGGTAGTGTAAACACTCCCACGGTCGAATGCTTTTTAGCAGCAGCAAAGGACTTTTGGGAGAAACTTTGTCACTCTGTGTATATCTAAAGTATGCAGTGATGAAAATCCAAATACAAGTGGTCACAGGAGACAACATCTGAGACACATTACAGCCAGATAAAAGTAAGTAAATGTTGGCGTGTCTTGCTTGACCACTTATGATCAGATTGCCATAAAAACACCTTAATAGCAGATTTACAGGAGACCGCTGTTAGCATTGAAACCCCATAACAATAGAGGGAACCATTTCCACAGCAGTGTTTGAAAAGGGGGTTTAGGATGCTTGTGCTGCCTGCTGTTTGCTACAATGGCATGAAATGTATATGAATCTATATTTAAACACCAGCTTTGATTCATTTAGATGTTTACTACAGTACTACAAAAGGCAATTTACATGACAAATAGCAATATAAACAACATAGCTAACAAGATGTGTCAAAATAAATCCATGTAGAATGTGTTAAGTATGAATTCTATGTATGAATGTCATACTAAAATAGATTTTTGTTAAACTAGGCTATAAATCTCACATCATTTTTATGTGAGTATATACTGAAGAAAACATCTTTACCCTGTGTGTGTGTGTGTGTGTGTGTGTGTGTGTGTGTGTGTGTTTATCACTGTCAAAGGAGGTCATGGCAGTCTTTTCCCCATTGGCAGCTTCTTTACAACTGTGCTGATGACTCATCAACCTGAGAGAAACTGAGGGTCACTGAGTTCAGCTGATATGGGGTGTAATTGCGTCCGTTTTTTTAGCACTGTGCTAATTGGTTATTATTACTAACCCATCAATTATCTCATGTTTAGTGGCTGATTTATAAATGCACTCACTAGGACCGTTGACTATCAGGGTAGATGTAGACATGGCAAACACAGACATGGTTTGCTGACAGTGTAAGAAAACAATCACTGCTTAATGTGGCGATTAACCATTATTGCACTTTCTATGAAAATGGCAATAATGAAAGGTTGTTGCAAGACCTAGGACTGCCAGAGCCAGTGGCAGCTTCCATTTACATAATACATGCATGATGAGCTCATGAATATCTAAATGTATCTATTTATCTCTTGGAATGCAGCCTGTGTATTCACAGCCTGATAACTCAGTCCAGATGAGGCACCATTTTATCACTGTATTTCATGCACAGTTTGCAGGAGTTAGTCTTAAATTGGAAATGCTTGATGAAAATTGGAGGTGAAAAAGAGGTGGTTTTTCCTTGCATCTATTGATGTTCCTGGATTTAACATTTTATTGATCTGTTTAATAAAGAGGCAAACAGACTTTTCAGCTTGTGATAGCTTATGATATAGAAATACAACCCCCCACATATGGTCTTCTGTTCTCAATTCTCCATGCCTTAGAGATGGTAGAAGTCTACTTATTTTAAGTATAAACAGGCCTTTTCGTTTCATATTGTAACTATAAAAATTAACATTAAATATTTGGCATGCAATATTTAAAAATATCTTGTCCTCATTTAGATGCTTACAGAACATATATGTGGTCTGTCTAATTGGGTGAATCTGACTCAAGGTGTAAAAATTATGAATGGTCAAGATAGGAGAATCTTAAGGAAAAAAAGAAAGCTGAGCTCCTCAAACCCATGACCCACCGCCCTCCCCCCACACACACTGATTAGCCAAAACACATCTTTTGTATTTACTGCATTACTTCCACTGAAATTATATTACTTCCACTGATATTATATAAATTATATTATATGATGTTGTTAACATCTCTGAGTCTGACCCAGGGACCCCAATTCCTAATTCAGAGCACCCAACAGGGGGTGCTCTGAATTAGAAACAGGGGCACCAGGGCAAACTATGGGCCTTAACACTTGAAAACCAAGTGCCTGATCATGCTCTACTGCACCAAATTCAAGCAATTAAATGCTCCGTTCGTCTGAGGGGGGTGAAAGAGCAGGGTCGGCTGTGTGCGATCAAACTAGTCTGACCTTCTGCAGTGATCTAACTCACCGCGGGGCCCGCCGGATCAGCTTGGAGGAAGAATGGAGACGCAAAACCCATGCATATCGGAAGCTTTACACACACACACAGACTAGACCCGAACATCCACACCTTTTTCTGGCTGCCTTTTAGTGATAAATTTGCTTGAAGCGGGAGTAAAGCTCAGCTGCGGGGAAGAAAGCGGGTTATCCGTGACAGCAGAAGTCATTACATGGAAACTCATTACATACCATTCACGTGAGTAGAGCGTTAAACCGAGGGCGAGTCCTTCAGAATGGAGATGGATGAATGCTTGATTTATGTTTGATTAAGCTGCTTGTTTGATGGTTATCTAATCGTTACATGGTCATAGCTTAAAAAAGTATTCTAAAAATTTAGCAGTAAGTTTAGCAGTAAATGTGCAATGACAGGTGCAATGACAGATTTACTGCTATAAAAACATATACTATGTTATTTATCCTAATTATTGCAATATAAATAAAATGTCATACTGAATTTGTTTATAATTTTATTAGGTGTTTCCATGTTATAAAGTCTGTAGGCAGCTGTCTTGGTAAGCATTGTGGTGGGTAAACATAAAGCACCCAAAAAATGGGTTAACTTAAAAATGCACTAAATTTTTAAAATAACAAAATGTACACAAGTAATTGTATACCACAATAAAAAAATTACAACTATACACAACTATGCTGACATTCACAGGATGAAAAGATCAGTCACATCAGTAGCCTTAATAAAATCTGTTTTATTACATGGAAAGGACCTCATGGTTAGACACAATGAGATCACATGACCTGCCTCGGTTTATATCAATAAACCTGCTATTTTTGAGGTGTCTGATTGGAGAACGACAGACCCATATGTCACCACAGTTTTAGGACAGAAGCACCAGGCCAGCAGTTCCAGGCCGGCAGTATGCAGAGCAAATGCTTTCTTACTGTGCAATGAGACAGTGTTGAGTTCCTAACCCATCGCTACTATCCCCAACCCAATGAGCAAAAAGCTTCATTTTAACTTCTGCCTCGAGACTTCTGGTCAGAATCTGCAGGTAGACACTATTGACATTTTTGGATACTTCAGTATAAGACTAAGATGACTGTCATATTAGCCAGCACATCTTTGGCAAACACAAAAATACTGAGTGCACTCTTTAAATCTTCTATTGATTTAAAATTGAAGGGTGTAATTTACTCTTCACTAGTGGCACTAAACGAAAAACTAGTTTTTAAGCAGGACTCCCTAACACTGCTCCCCTCTGCATTTTGTCAGGCAAATCAGTAGTCCCGCCCCAAACTGTTTAAGACCATTTTTTTCCTGTGGCTTATTGTACTTAGTTTATTTTGTATATTTCCAAATCATGCAAATCGCACATTAACACACCAACACAGTATAACAGAAACAATATTCATGAATCCTATGAAAGGGGGCCTGTTCTTCTCACCTTTAATAAATCATAATTTTATGTCAGAGTCCTTTATAAGCTGCCACCAGTATTTTCTTTGATCACAGTGTATATTGAATTTGTCATGTTGTGTTAGTGAGCTTATACCCCGTGTCAGACATACTGAGCAATCTAATTAACACATCCAAGTAATTAAAGCAGAGAAGTGGAATATCTACTTCGCAAGAGGTAACAAACATGAATAATGCATGGTTGTGTAAACTGTATTTATTAGGATCACTGAGTACTTTATCAGCTCGTGTAATTTCATATGATCATTCTGGAATGTATTTAAATTCTAAAGCAGATCTTTTCATAAGATTTGACTTGTCTAATCTGTATTTTTCATACCATTTTAATTTTGAGCAGCTGCTTGGGTCTTCAAACACCTTTTCTGTTGAGATGACTCAGTGCTGCTCTAGATAGGGAAATATTTAAGCTTCTAACTAATTTATAACCTTCTACAAATGTAGATTTTATAGAAAATTAAATGACACAATTGCTCAGTCCATGCTCCCTGCTTGTGGTGGGAAAAGACTGATAGATAAAAAAAAGTGGTAAGAAAGAGACTTTAATGCTGACAAAATACTACAAGCTGTGAAATTATCACTGAAAGGCAGCCTAAGGGGTATTTAAAGAAAGTTGAAAGCTCACCTTGACTTATAAATATACACTGATTTCACTTTCCAGATGCCATTTGTACAGATTGCCAAATTTGGTTATAGATTAAGCTTAAATTCTAGAAGTACTTAGTTCATCAGAAAATATAACAGTTACAATTAAAAAACAGCCATGAAAAAACAGGTGGGAAAATCAGTTAAGACTTTAATTTTACAATTTTAAGTTTACAATACAATTTAAAAGTGGATCAATGACAGAAATAAAATAAATTACTTAATAAATACTGCATATCAATGAATATATCTGAAAGAATATATTTAAATGTTTGCCTTTTGATTGGTTGGTCATTTATTAACTTCAACACAACATGTGGCTTTAGAGCAACAGAGGTCGTGTGTGTTGTGGGGTTACAGAAAAAAAGACACTTCATTAGGACCTAAGTCCGACTTATTCGAGAACCATAAAGGTCCAGTTGCACAAATGCTGTAATTCTCCAACACTTGTTTCCATACTGAACTTTAGACAATATCTTTGATTATCAAACACATTGTCCTACTCATACTTGAACGTTTACATATAAGACTAGGAAAGAATAAAGGGTTCACATTTTCACAACTGTCTGGACATTTGTTGTACCACTGTGACCTTTCTTCAAAGCACATCACACTGAGTAATGTACTTTGGTGAACAGAGTAGTACATACAGTAACAACAGCGGGTAGACGAAAGGTCAAAACTCTCTGTAAACAGCAATGGTAGACGATGTTGTATGGGTCCCATTAAAAAACTCTAAACAGTAAAGATTGAAAGATCACTTCTTGTACACATTGTTTGGATAGGCTGATAATGCTGGTCAAAATACTTTAAAATTTCTGTCGTAATTATATTTGACACTTGTCTTAGACCAGAATTAGTAATATATTGATGCTTGGAGAGAGTAAAGGTAGTAAAAGTTACTCCACCCTCAGATCTTTAGATCTTGTTACTAGGCCAATGCTGAGTTACTGAGTTACCATCAGTACCATGACACAGTAGTCTGGACAAAGCTGAATATCACTTGATACTAACATTGCATGAAATGGAGATAAATGTATGCCAGTAAAAACAGTAACAAGTGCGTTTGGGTGTATCAGGCACCTGATTTGTGGTGCATTGAAAGTGTCTATACAGAATATGCTGGCAAGTGTCTTGGTGCCAACACAAACACACACACAGTTAAAGCAGCCAAGAGAAGCGTAGTCACACACACAGGGAGCGCATACACTTCCCTGCAAAAACACACAGATTGTCTGAAACTCCCACTGATCTGCACGGTTGCCCCATGCCGACACTTTGTCTGGCACTAAGGCAAGAGGCAGAACAACGGGGAAACCCAATATTTATTTTTTGGTTTCTGAAGCATTTATAAAAATACAAGCCATAGAGAAAGTGTGGTGTAGTATGTGCACATGCTCAAAGAATTATGGATCTTTCTGAACAAAGTACCAAAGCATCTCTCTGTCTGTATTTCCCTTTCTCTCTTGTCTCTGTCTCTCGACATTGCGTGGAGAAGAGCTTAGCAGTCAACACTGTTGGGGTCTGTTTGGTCACATCCATTGACAGAGATGGATGAATGCAAAAATGGAAGAATGAACGAGAGGATAGGAGGTCACCTCTCTAGGGTACATGATCTGAAAGGTGGTTAATTTCCAATCATGCATCCAATTAGACATACGCACATACAGGCACACACTTGGCGCTTTTCTCACCACTGCTCCACCATTAGGTCGAGGACTCTGCTGATGTTCAGGTCTGAGTCAAGGCCAAAGTCGCTCTCTAGAAATGGGGCAGCAGGGGGTGTGAGTGGGTGTAGACCAGAGGTCAAGGACTCCAGCCAATCGGCAGGGTCAAAAGCAGGAACCTCTGACCTTCTTTTTCTAGACAGGGAGTTGGATGGTGGAGTGGTGCAGATAGGAGGAGGGGGAAGTGGAGCTGGGGTAGAACCAAGGGTAGAAACGTTGTTAGGCGAGGGAGGAAGCTCTAGAAGAAGCGAAGAGCATAGGGGAGAGGACAGGAAGTTGTCGTCTTTTTGCTGCTTGGTGGACTGTGATTGGTCAAGCTGTAGGGTAGGGGAGGAGCCTGAAAGGAGAGTAGTGGCTGATTGGACATCTGTGGTGAGAGAAGTGTCTGAAAGATAAAGAAATTTTGTTTCAAATGTTGAATGATATCAATAGCCAACCATGACCAGCACAACAGAATGTTCATGGGTTTTAAGTGCAAATTTTACTCACCTAAACAACCAATAGCCAGAATGTCATCTATGGATTGAGTGGGGTCCATCTTACATGGTGAAAAAAGTGGACAGTTCTCAGATCTCATTGTTAAAGGACAGAAAACCAATTCATCAATAGTTGTGTACTCTTGGTAATTGTCAAAGAACAGACAGACATACCCAAATTAACTCACCTGAACTCTTTGAATTGCCTCTTGTAGCTCCTCCTCTAAACTGCGAACAGTTGGTGAAGCTTGTGCAGGACTAGCTGTGATTTGCATGGGCAAATCAAAGTCTTGACCAATCACATCACAAAGCTGACAGCAGTTTGCCTAACATTAGGAATAATTAAGAAGAATAATTTTTATTTTGGTATGCATGCTATTTGGGCTAAATTTGCCAACAACCCCCTTGCTACGGTATGACAGTTGTATATGTCTATCTTGATAAACGCTCAAAGTACGTACTTTCCCATCACCAATGCAGTATGTAAAGAGCACTTCCTGTCCACCTGTGTCTGGTTTCCCTCTGTTGCATCCTGACTCCTGTTGCAGGAATGGATGTAGGGAAACTCCATGTAGCTGAGGAGGGAATGACGTGCAACACATGATATTTCAATCTAATGTTTTCATGCAAATATTTATGCAATGTTTTTAACATATTGCATAAAAATTGCCAGTTAAAATTAATTGGGGATCACCGTTGCCAAATGATTCCTATCACAGCATTTCAGCATTGCTAGTCACCAGCATATGTTAAGTTTTGGATGCTAGTTCCTCTGGTAAACTAGCTTTATCAAAATGAACATGCTTTGCTGGTTCACCAGCATAACCACACCAAACCAGCACTATTCAGCCAGGTCTAAAATGTTTTTTAGCCAGGTATTAATCAATGAATAGTTTAACCAGGTTGCTAATTTCTATCCCGACAGTTAATTTTTTACATACCTGAGTGTCTTTTGCTCCTTCTCTGAGTCTGCTTCTCATCCTCTCTCTCATTTCCAGTTCAACACTAAGCTCATCTACTGCCTGACCTGGCATCCACGTGGCACTCGAAGGCATTGGAGGGGAGGATGTATGAAAGCTGGGGCTGGAGCCAGCAGAAGAAGGAGAAGTAAGGTAATTATCACCAGCCAAGCTTGGCTCTGCTAAACCTGAGGGATGGATGTACATCTGAGTCAGGTTTGTAGTGGTGTCCACACTGTTTGTGTTTCCGTTAAGGCTGGCAGGGTGAGAGGGATCTAGTATGGCCCCAAGCTGGCAAAGTGGAGCAGGAGTTAATGGGGGACAAGACATCTGGAAGGGGCGAAGTCTCTCCAGCAGTGCAGGTTTGGTGCCAGAAACAGGAAGTCCACGTTTCCGCAACTGCTGACGAAGCACTGACACCTGAGAAAGAAGGAAAATATAATATATTCAATGATCTGAACAAAACTTGTTCACACTTAACATTGATAAAGAAAGACTTTATTATCTATAGTGAAATGTTAGTTTAAACAATAACGTTCTTACAGTTAGGTCATCAAGGTTTGCAGGAAGTAACTCTGCCTGGTGGATGGGACTTGTATCAGGGGTGGAGGGGTTTGTTGATGGTGTTCCAGACTGTAGAGGGCTTTGAGGTGTGGTTCCACTTGGTTCTCCAAGCTTCACTTGGTTCTCACTTTTGTTTGGAAATGTAATATAGACATTTATAAATAATTCCTGATCAAGACATTTTTCCACTATTTAGAACACAGAATATGTTTGTATCTTCAATGATAAAGTATGCAGACTGTATATAAATCATTCTTGTGTGTTTTCTTATATGGATGCTTTGAGTGTTTGATGGTTTACCTCTTTGTCAGAGTAAGTTGTTGTTGCTGGTTAAGAATCTGTAGTTGTAAGAACACCTGCTGTTGCTGCCGGAGGTGAGAGTAAGAAGAATCAGTGGGCGGAGTCTGACTGTTGTTGTTCTTTTGTGAAGTGTTCCCAGCTCCGCCCCCAGTCCCACCCCTTTGATCTGGGGGAATGTACTGATGGTATTTTAATTTCCTCATTTTGGGCTTAGAATCACGAGGCTTTCGTGGGCGTGGTGGGCGGGATGAGGTTAAGGACCCACCCAAAATGGAATGAGAAGGTGGAGCTTGAGGTTGTGCTGTCTTGGAGGTATACAAAGACAGAATGTGGGAAACACAATTTAGAAAAATGACAAGAGAATATAATCAAGTCTGACCTAGAGTGAGGAGTAAAACAAACCATTATTTTAATCTCTGTGTGATTGTGTACCTTTGGCAGCAGTGGTGGAGTCTGGGAGGGCGTGTACATCCCTTTGGGTCTCCCAGTAGAGTTTGACCCTGTTACTGTCATGGTCATTGGCTGGCTCATGCACTCAGTTGCCGGGAGCAACGCCAAACTGCACTGCTATAAAAGGATAAGTTGACAATAATAAAAATATGATTTTCTTTTTAAAGTTGGTTAAATCAACACTGCTAGGCTGATAAAAAAACTCCAACAAACGAGGCAATGTTTTAAAAGTGTCACAGTGTTT
>JAZGTK010005668.1:0-21997 GCA_036877625.1 Ambastaia sidthimunki
TGTACGACTACGTGTTTGAATAAAATACTGCAAATGGATCCTCCGAGTACTGAGTCTATGTTACACTTTACATGTACTCATCCCCTCAGAATTGCTCCATTGTAAGACATTTTAAAACCTTATTAAAAGTAAGATTTAAAAGACATTTGGTTGTCCCTGGTTGTTTTTTAAATACGTTAAGCATTTTTTATGTTAAGCTTTTTAGAAAGTCCCCTTTGATTTGATTCACAACAAATATACCATTTGTTCAGTTTTAAAAGTAAACAGTAGAATAAGAATAAAATCATCCTACATTTTATTACTGGCTGCCTTTTCTGGTGTGCTTGAATGCTGAGGTGTTACTGGCTGAAAGGAAAACAATAATTTGTATATACATACACATCCATGTCTGTGTTATAAATATATACTGTGCAAAAGTCTTAGACATTAGTAATTTCCCCCAAAAATGGTTTTAAACCAGTTATTCTATCTTTTGCTGTAGAGTGTCAGTAGGAAATACCAGTTTACATTTCCAAACTTTCCTTCTGCCATTATTTGTAACAGTCCAGTGAGATTGTTGTACGCACATGCAGTCTGACAACAGCCAGTACACTCCACATGGAGATCTCTTCTCTCCATTAAGTCATGTCTATTTTCAGGAATGTTTGGAAACTGATATTTCCTACTGACACACTACAGCAAAAATATAAATAACTGGCTTTTTTAAATAACTATTTTTGGGTGAAACTACTACAACTAAGACTTTTGCACAGTACTGTATATATAATTGAAAGAAAGAAGGGGAAATCACATTCAAGAATATAATGTAATAATCTTACCAGTGTGTCGGCCAGGTTTGATTAATCAGAATTCCTTGTTCTTATGTTCTTAACTTCCGTGTCAGAGTCTGAACTAAGAATCTGTTCTGCTAGACACAGAACAACATGTTAAGCCACTTGGTTTGTATGAATACACAATTCATAAAATCTGACAAACTTACCCTCAAAGTTACTCTTTCTTCAAATAAACAGATTTATCCATTGATGACTTTCCAATTTCTGATTTGTAGTCTTTTAGTGTAAAAGTGTGTGTTCCAGGAACATAAACAACTTCAGACCCATCTGGGTAAAGAAGTACGTAAGGTCCTTCCTCCATGTCTTTATTAAAGTCTTTCTTTTTTTTTTTAGCCATCCTAGGGAGATCATTAGCAGTTACTTGTGGGTCTGTGAATAAGGGGAGTGTTTTCCCTCGTTGTCGTTTAAATGAACCATTTGGAAGACACATTATGCCTACATTAATATCACTTTAGTTATTTTGCTATTAACAAAGCATGATTTTTTAAAATCCATTTGTAAATTATACTTTACCTGTACTTTCTTCTGGTCATGTTTGTTTCTTGCCCAAAGAAAAGTTTGTCCTTTCCTTAGACTTCAGTTTTTGGTATTTCAAAAACTAGTTTAAGGTGGACGTAGGTGTTGAGTTTTTCGAGTCTGCGCCTGTAACGTTACCTAAGCAAGAGACTAAAATCATCGTTGCTCATACACTCACTGCTATCGCTTTAACCCGCTATATACAAAACAACAGTGATGTTACGTGAAGTTTTCCGTTGTGTTTTCTGATTTATTTTGTTTTCTGACTTGTTAAATTGTTTCCTGACTTTTTATTTTGTTTCCTGACTTGTTAATTTGTTTTCAGAATTGTTGTTGTGTTTTAGGGTTTGTTATTTTGTTTTCAGATTTGGTATTGCGTTTTTAGATTTGTAATTTTGTTTTTGAATTTGTTATTTTGCGTTGCACTTCTCAGCCACCGTACATTTAGACACCTTTTAGTGAATTAAAAGCAAACAGCAATGAAACTGAAATTAAAACAACATTACAGAAGATTAAATTTAAAAATAAAGTAAAATAAGCAATTAACTTAAAACAAGCAAAACATTTACATTACATTTAGGCATTTAGCAGACACTTTTATCCAAAGTGACAATGTGAGGTGAACATAAAGCGAAAAATCAAAAACGACAATAAACATCAGCCATACATACAGTAGATACAGTTCTACCAGAAGTACAGTATTTCAATGCTAGATGTGGTGCCTGTGGGGAGAGAGGGGGAAGTTTTTTTTTTTTAATATAATAGTTATGCATGTGTCAGGTATTCATGGAAGAGACTGGTTTTTAGCAGTTTTTTAAATGCATTAGGGGATGCAGGAGACCGAATAGAGTTCGGAGGTCCACCAATAGTCCACCAACAAGGGATATTGAACATAAAACTGAGAGTAGGAGGTTGTGTGCCCTTAGAGGACGGTATGACAAGACAATGTTTATTTGCTGAGCATAGAAATCTGGAAGGAGTGTATATGTGAATGAGTTTGTGAAGGTAAGATGGTGCAGAGCCAGTAGTGGTTTTATAAGCCAGGAGTAGAGATTTGAATTTTATGCATGCAGCAACTGGTAGCCAATGAAGGGAAATGAGGAGTGGTGTGACATGGGCTCTTTTTGGTTCTTTGAAAACCACGCGAGCTGCTGCGTTCTGGATCAATTGTAAAGGTTTGAGTGCCCAGGCTGGAAGGCCAGCCAACAGAGTATTGCAGTAGTGCAGCCTAGAGATGACAAGGGCCTGGACAAGGAGCTGTGCTGTATGTTCAGTGAGATTGGGTCTGATTTTTCTAATATTATACAGGGCAAATCTGCATGAGCGTGGTGTTCTGGTAATGTGATTGGAGAATGATAGCTGGTCATCATAGACTACACCAAGGTTTCTGGCTGTCTTTGTTAGTGATAGAGTTGTGGAACCAAGCTGGACTGTGACGTTTTGTAGGGCAAAGGGGGGACCTGGAAAGACAAGAAGTTCGGTCTTGGCTAGGTTGACTTGAAGGTGGTGTTTTGTCATCCAAAACGAGATATCTTCCAGACAGGCTGATATGCGTGCTGCTACCATGAGATCATCAGCGTGGAAGGAGAAAAAGATCTGTGTGTTGTAAGCATACCAGTGGTATTGTGTGAAATGAATAAATGTAAATGTATTGGAAACCGTGGGATTGAATGATAGGACCCAGTGAGGTTGTGTAAATGGAAAACAGCAGTGGTCAAAGGATCCTTGAGGGACCCAAGTGACCATGTTGTGTGGTTTGGACAGCTCTCCTCTTCATTTCGGTATGGCCGAAACCACTGAAGTGCAGTTCCTTGGATCCCCAATGAGGACAGAGTGTTTAGAAGGATCTGGTGATTGACCGTGTCAAAAGCTGCAGACAGATCCAGTAGCATTAGTATAGAGGATTTGGACTCAGCCTTTGCTGTCCTCAAGGCTTCGGTGACAGACAGCAGCACTGTCTCTGTGGAGTGGTTGCTCTTGAAGCCAGACTGCATGTTGTCAAGCCGGTTGTTCTGTGAGAGGAAAATTGATGTCTGTTTGAAGACAGTTTGTTTGAGTGTTTTAGCTATAAAAAGTGAGTGAGACAGGTCTGTAGTTGTTGGTGATGGAAGTGTCGAGTGTGGGTTTTTTAAGTAGGGGAGTAACCAGGGCTTGCTTAAATGTGGTTGGAAAAGTGCCGGTAAGGAGGGAGGAATTGATGATGTGCGTAAGTGATGGTGTAAGTGAGCTGAATATGGCCTGTAGGAGAGGAGATGGGAGGGGATTTGATAGAAGTCTGGAGACCTCTTCCTCACTGACCAAAGAAAAAGATATGAGTAGGGTGGTGGGTGCGGGTAGGTCGGGTCCTGGGGATGGTGGTAGGTCGGGTCCTGGGGATGGTGGTAGGTTGGGTCCTGGGGATGGTGGTGCAAACTGGCTGCTTATGGCTGCTACTTTGTTGGTGAAAAAGTCTGCAAAGTTTTCAGCTGATAAGGATGTTGTCAGTGGAGGGAGACAGAGGAGGGAGTTGAAGATTCTGAAAAGCTTGCGGGCATCAGACGTGTTGCTGACTTTGTTGGTGTAGTATGCAGTCTTAGTGGGGTGGACATCGGTGGAGAAGGAGGACAGTAGTTATTGATACCTACTGAGGTCAGCAGGCTCTTTGGTTTTGCTCCATTTTCTCTCAGCTGCCCTAAGTTTCGTCCAGTGTTCACGCAGGACTTCAGACAGCCAGGGGTTAGATGGAGCAGTTCAAGCTTGCCTGGAGAAGAGAGGACAGCGGTTGTCTAGACAAGAAGTTAGTGTTGTAGCGTTTTAGCTGGGTTGGAAAGCGTTATTTAAAACACTATCGTTCTTCCTGCTGAAATGAGGGAATTTAAGCTTTAGCTCAAAAGGGAATAATAACTATAATTAATTGTAATCAATTATACTAATTCTGTAAGATGTATATATATATGTTTTAGCTGATTAAGCAGAATTAATAATAACAATTAATTAATGCATTCGTCCAGAGAAACATTCATAATTGTACCTTAACTCTAAGAAATGTTATTTCCTGTGGCCTTTAGAAAATAAACTTCTTACTGATATACAGTGTTACTTCAGAGCATGTACCAAGATCAGCAAGTTTAAGTGACGTTCGTTTGTGAGCGGTTAAACACAGAAGCAATCACAAGTGAATACAAAACGGTTTATTAACTACACTAAGACAAACAAGACTAACTATAGACGAACAATACAATATAATATAATACAAATGAAGAAAAGCAGGAAAGATAGAAAAAGTTACAGAATGGCAGTATCACAAATCAACACATCTGCACGAACCATCAACTATTTGTAAATCACCTTAACTAAAAGGGGTCCTATAGCTTAAGCATCAACTGATGGACGAACGGATACTTGCATACTGGACAATGGACCGTTTGTTCTCGTTGTCATTGTGGGGGGTTTTTACGGTCGTTGTTACTAAGTTAGAAGGCGTGGCTTGCGGAATTAAATAACTAGGTAGTAGGGAAGTATAAAAATGCGCGGTACACCGCGGCAGCGGTCGCGGCAGCCCTCATGTGAGGCCCTCATCGTGTGAAGACCGATGAGTGTAAAGACCAGCGACTCGACCTGAGCGACTCCACCGAGCACAGACACAGCACTTTACTGTATTGTGTTGCCTTATTTATTTTTCATTTTTATACTTATTTATTTACATACTAATCTCCTTATAACTTTGCTCTGACTTTACTATGTGTTTTCAAATCCCTACTGTTACTACTTGCACCCGTAAATCTCATTCTGTGTGTTGGAGGCCTTGCAACCCCAACAATCTCCTCACTGTCCCCCTATCCTTCTTCTCTTCACTCTCTCTTCCTATCGGGCTCTGGAACTGCCAATCTGCTGTAAACAAAGCAGACTTTATTTCAGCTATCGCATCACACTCTAACCTGCAACTCATGGCTCTAACTGAGACGTGGATCAAACCAGAGGACACTGCCACTCCTGCAGCCCTCTCCATGAATTTCATCCTCTCACACACTCCTCGCCCAGTCAGACGAGGCGGCGGCACCGGTCTACTCATCTCCAAAGATTGGAAATTTAACCTTCTACCATCTCTTGGTACCTACAGCTCATTCGAATCTCACACAATTACTGTTACCCACCCTGCTAAAATCCATGTTGTAGTTATTTATCGTCCCCCAGGACAACTGGGTGACTTCCTAGAAGAGTTGGATCTGCTACTGTCCAACCTTCCAGAGGACGACACTCAACTAGTTGTGCTTGGTGACCTTAACATCCATCCAGAGAAACCCCAGTCCACCGACTTCAACACCCTGCTTACATCATTCGACATGAAGCGACTGTCCACTACAGCTACACACAAATCAGGTAACCAGCTGGATCTCATCTTCACACGCTACTGTTCCACTGACAACACTTTAGTTACTCCTCTGCACACCTCAGACCACTTCCTTATCACTCTCAACCTCACTGCTGTCACTACTTGTGATGCCCCACATGTCACCTTTCGGCAAAACCTTCGCTCTCTGTCTCCTCCCCGTCTGTCCTCTTTAGTCTCCTCCTCACTACCACAACCCCCCCAACTCTCAGGACTGGACATTAACAGTGCTACTGACACTCTCTGCTCCACACTAACATCCTGTCTGGACAACCTCTGCCCTTTGGCATCTAGACCAGCACAGATGTCCTCCGTGAACATCCCTCCAGTCTCAGGGCTGTTGAGAGGAAGTGGCGCAAATCAAATAACCCTTCTGATCTTAACAGGTACCGGTCACTCCTCGCTTCCTTCTCAGGAAATGTCTCCACTGCGAAAACAACCTACTACCATAACAAAATTAACAACTGCACCAACTCTTGCTCTCTTTTCAAAACTTTCTCCTCACTACTTTGTCCTCCTGCACCACCTCCGTCATCTGCTCTCACAGCCGATGACTTTGCTACATTCTCGGAGATGGAGGTCTCCAAACTTATCCTCTCTTGCCACCCTACTACCTATCCGCTCGACCCTATACCCACTAACCTTCTCCAGACCATTTCCTCTTCTGTGACACCGATGCTCACTCACCTCACATCATCAACACCTCTCTTCACACTGGAACTTTTCCCACAGCATTCAAGCAGGCTAGGGTAACCCCACTGCTTAAAAAAACATCTCTTAATCCTGCACTTCTTGACAACTACAGACCGGTATCCCTTCTCCCTTTCATCTCCAAAACACTTGAGCGAGTTGCGTTCAAGCAACTCTCTACATTCCTCACACAGAACAACCTACTGGACATCAACCAATCCGGATTCAAAACTGGCCACTCAACTGAGACGGCCCTGCTCTCTGTTACTGAAGCCCTCCGATTGGCTAGAACTGCCTCCAAATCCTCAGTTCTCATCTTGCTGGATTTGTCTGCTGCCTTTGACACCGTCAACCATGAGATCCTCCTGTCAAGCCTCAGGAAAATCTCAGGAGCTGCACTTCAGTGGTTTACCTCATACCTCTCAGGTAGATCCTTCAGGGTGTCCTGGAGGGGTGAGGTTTCGGAGTCCCATCATCTCACCACTRGAGTCCCTCAGGGCTCTGTTCTTGGACCACTTCTTTTCTCTATCTACATGTTATCACTGGGGTCTGTCATYAAGAAACATGAATTCTCTTACCACTGCTACGCTGAAGACACGCAACTCTACTTCTCATTTCAACCAGACAATATTACAGTGGCTGCTCGAATCACAGCCTGTCTAGCGGACATTTCAAACTGGATGAAGGATCAGAAAAATCAGACCTTTCCTCTCGGAACTGTCCTCACAACTCCTTGTTCAAGCTCTTGTCCTCTCCAGACTGGACTACTGCAATGCTCTCCTGGCAGGCCTACCATAGGTAACTTGGTTACCTAAACTCATAGGTAACTTATGAGTACGGACCTATGTGCCTTTCAGAAGCTTGCGTTCTGCCAGTGAGCAGCGCCTAGTGGTGCCACACCAGAGAGGCAAAAAATCACTGTCACGAACCTTCTCCTGGACTGTTCCCTCCTGGTGGAATGACCTTCCAGTCTCAGTCAGGACAGCGGATTCACTATCCATCTTCAAAAAATGACTAAAAACACATCTTTTCCGACAACACCTGCCCAGTTAATAGCACCTACCACTAACACTTCTTTCTCTCTTTCTTTCCTTCTTTTCACATAAAAAATGGGGGGAAACAACTGCACTTGTAAATTACTCTATGCTAGGCTAAGGCACGATGCTTCCAGACTGTTGCCTTCTAATCGTTGATTTACTGTTTCTATTGTTCTTTCATTTGTAAGTGACTTTGGATAAAAGCGTCTGCTAAATGCCTAAATGTAAATGAGGGGTTTTCACTGAGGGCTTAGTTAAACATCTGGCTCTCCTGCAAATGTTTCCTAGCCCAAGATCTTGGGTTCCCCTTATGGAATGCTTTTGAAGCTGGAGAGACTGTCTAACCCATCACCCGTTTACGAAGGAAAACACAGGAAAACACAGGTTTCTGACCTATTACCAATTTTATGATCAGCAACAGGGTGAAGGAGATGATAAGATCTTTGGGGATGGCATGGTTTATTGGGACCCTTGGCCCCCTGGTGGGTAGTGTTGGTTACCCCTCACTCTCTAAGTCATATCTGAGGCTGTTACAATCCAGATGGCTCCTGACCCCCATGTGGCCTCACGACCACACGCTACAGTGTTGAACAGAGAGTGTCCATGGCAGTGTTAATATCTAGGGACAAGAAGTGTGTGGAGGATGGAAGAGAGGATGAGACTGCATGCGAAAGGAAGCTGGGAAAGAGGGAGCAGAGGTTACGTCTAAATGAGACTAATGGGGGTGTAGGTGTATTGCATGTGGGGAGATGCATATTAAATTAAATAAAAAAGTGGTCGGAAGTATGAAGGGGGGAAACAGTGATGTTGTCTGTGGTGCAGTTTCTTGTAAAAATGAGGTCAAGTTGGTTGCCAGATCTGTGAGTTCCAGAAGTAATGATGCGAGAAAGGTTGAATGATGCGAGTAGCTCTAAGAAACCAGCAGCATGGGATTTGTGTAGGTGTATGTTGAAGTCTCCAAAAACTATGAGTGGGCTGCCATCATCAGGAAAGGAGAATAGAAGCATGTCCAGCTCATTCAGGAAGTTTTGTAGAGGGCCAGGTGGACGTTAAACTACAACCACATGAATATGGAGAGGTAATTGTGACTTCATGATATTCGAATAACTGATTAAAGATAGTCATGGGAGTGGAGTATATTTCCTAATATTTGATAAAAGCAAACCTGTTCCTCCACCCCTGCCTGTTTGGCAAGGAGTGTGGGAGAATGAGTGGTTAATGGAGAGGGCAGAAGGGGTAGCTGAGTCCTCTGGACGAATCCAGGTCTTATTAAGACCCAATGTGTTGACTGCAGAATGGAAGGCAAAGGCTGAGATAAAGTCAGCCCTGTTAACGGCTGATTTAAAATCACGTCATGATTCATTCATCAGCACCATTCATTTCAGATGAAACTTCATCTCTGATCTGGAACAACAACATGCTGAAACACATGGACTCACAGATGTTTAATTTTACAACTCAAAATGGCAAAAAAACAAACAAACAATATTTTAATTGAATGCATTTTTATTTCAAAAAGGATCCTACAACCCCACCAACCAGATTGAGAGTTTTGATAGACTGAGTCATGTTCTCTATCAATCTGTGGATGGGTTAAACCATCCTACCCACTCTGGTCTGAACTCTTCCCCTTCCCCACCAGGAGGTGGCTCTGTTGAGGATCCCCAAAACCTGTGGTCTTTCACACCCGACTGGCAACTCGCTCAAAGAACACTACCCTATAAGGCGTGTACTCCCACCTATCTGCAATTTTCTCTTCCCCTGTTTACTTTTGTTGCCAGCAGAATTTGATCACCCAACTCAATGCTAGAGCATCTTTGTTTACGTTACCTCCTTCAGGTCATCTTTCAGCCCCTTCACATATTTGATGTAATCAACAAGATTACAGATTCGCTCAACATTGCCAAACATCCACAGGTAACTTTGGGATCCTACCAAATGTAATAGGTAGAATAGAGTATTGCCGGTGAACTTGTACACTGCACAATTGTATGCATAGGTGCGGTGTCCAGTGTTAAGTGTCTGTAGCAACTAGGACCACTTTACCTGGACCTCGGTGGGAGTGTTCTAAGGAGTGTTTCCAAGGTTCTATTGAACCATTCAACATGGCCATTTCCCATGGGATGGTAGGCAGTTGTTTGGGACTTTTTAACACTGTCAACATGCAGCAACTTTCTACTGGGGCTCTGCCTTTGGGTTGGAGCCTTTTACTGACAATGCAGCGTTTACAATGCTTAATGTACCTGTAAATGTCATGTTCCAACCCAACCCAAAAAACCTTGGTCTTGCCAGCATCCTACCCTGCAGTTCATCTCCCTGCCTCTAAAGGCCCCCTGTGTTCCCCACTGCCTTAGTTCTTCCTTGTGTGTCCTTGTTAACATTATTTACTTCACCTGTGTGTCCTTGTTAACATTATTTACTTCACCTGTGTGTCCTTATTAGTATTATTTGTCTCACCTGTGCCTTGTTTTCTTTTGATTATTTACTTGTGTTTGTTCCCATTGTTCCCTGCTTGGTTTTTGTGAGTCGTGGCCGTTACTGCCCATTCCTCCAAGGTCTCTCTAGTTGCCTGATCTTTTTGTCTTTGTTTTATTTGTGCCTCAAGTTTTACCATTTTTCTCCCCTTGTGGAGTTGTTTTGTCTCAGTTATTATGTATATTGATGATTGATTCAGGGGCTGCAGGTAACTTCATGGACCGATCCTTGGCCAAGGAACTTGGGATCCTAATTTCCGGGCCGGCCCCGGGTTGAATCCAAGAAGCTAGCCCAGAAATTCATTGGCCCTTTCCGCATTGCCAGGAAGATTAACCCTGTGTCTACCGTTTGTATCTCCCTCGTTCACTATATATAACCCCACTTTTCATTTTTCACTTTCACTTTTCATTCACATTTCTTTATTAAAACCTGTGTTGTCTTCTTCCCAAGCACAAAAAAGGCACAATAAGTCATGCTGTGAGTGAAATGTTTTTGTCAGTTATGGTTACCTATAACCGAAATGTGACCTCTGCATTTAACCTATCCCTAGCGAGGAGTGAACACATACTGCAAGTCGTGAACACACACACCCGGAGCAGTTGGCAGCTATCACTGCACCTAACCTCCAATTGCTCCCTGCCGGTGCTGAAATCGAACCAGCAACCTACTGCCTGACTCACTAACCAGTAGGCCACAACTGCTGTGACGCAGAGTCGGTAGCGTGAGGATCCATCTGCAGTTTATTAGTAAAGCCAAGCAACGGTACAACAGGAGGGCAAATAACAATAATCATAAACCAGAAAACAGGCAAAGGGTTGAGGCAGGCAGCAGGAATCACAGTTCGATAATACAGGCAAAAAGGTTGGGGCTGGCGGCGAGAATCAGGAAAACATCAGGAAAACAGTCCAGATAGTAACATGAGGCAATACATGAAAAACGCTTAGTAATGATCACCGTGGCAAATCAAGACTTCTCGTTGAGAACAGGAAACAGGCCCCTATTTATGGGTAAGCGTGAGCGTAATTAGGTGCAGGTGCAACGTGATCAGTCCAAGGTATGAGGCAGCTGGGAATTGGAGTCCGAATGAGATGACTTCTAGTAGTGTAAGAGAGGTGATTCGGGAGCCTCGTTTGTAACAGAGCCTCCACCCTGCGAGTGGCTTCTGATGCGAGGAGGCTGATGATGCTGAGGTCTTCCACGTGGCCGAGGGGCTGGTTTCTCCAGGTGTGTCCTATGAAACTCCTCTTTGAGTGTGGGGTCGAGAACGTTTTTTGCGTTGACCCAGGACCGCTCCTCCTTGCTGTACCCCTCCCAGTCTATGAGGTACTGGAGTAAACTGCTTCGGGAGTCGAGTACATCTCTGACCTGATACGCCTCCTTGCCATCGACCAGAATGGATGGGGGTGTTTGGACCTCGGCTTCCTTCTCCACCTGACCCTCTCTTGGACCACCAGCAGGTTTTAAATTTGTCTTAGAATTTTGAAAGGACCAACATACCTAGGACTGAGCTTCTTGCAGGGAAGTCTGAGGCGAATGTCTCTGATGGATAACCATACCCACTGTCCTGGAATATATTCTGGGCACGGACAGCAATGACGGTTGGCCTGTTCCTCCTGTCGTCTCACCACTCATTGTACATGGCTGTGTGCTCGGTTCTTGCTGCGTCGTAACCATTCCGTGACTAAAGGTAGATCTGACGGTTCACTGACCAAAGGAACAGAGGTGGTTGATGTGAACCCAGCACACAAATGTGAACCCAGCACACATTTGAAAGGAGTCAGGCAGAATCAGATACAATCAGATACAATGGCTGTAGAATCGATCAATGATGGTTAAGATGGTAGTGTTACCCTGTAATAAGATCTGTAAGTTGATTGCGATGTGAGACCATGGACGTTGTGGGACTGGTAGAGGTTGGAGCAGACCGGCAGGAAGATGGCTTGATGGCTTGGATGTGTTGCAAGCAGTACAATTATTCACATAGGTCATAATGTCCTTGGACATAGTGGGCCACCAGAATCGATTTCTGAGGAGATGGAGGGTTGCTGTAATCCCTGAATGCCCTGAGCTTGTGTTAGCATGAACGCGATGCAGCAGTTGTTTTCTATGCTGTTCAAGAACAAACGTGAGTTGTGAAGGACATTCTGGGAGTGGAGGATGTTGAACGTTAACAAGCTCGATCTCAGTTAAGATGTCCCATTGGACCGGTGCGACAAGCAGATTTTCAGGAATGATGTTCTCTTCAGTGTTGGTGTGATTATTCCCCTAGGATAATCATGATAGAGAGTCAGCTTTGGCATTTTTGGAACCTGGTCGGTAGGTTACGGTGAAATTGGAAGCAGGTGAAAAACAAAGCCTGTCTAGCCTGTCGAAGGTTCAATCACTTGGCTGATCTTAGATATTCTAGGTTTTTATGGTCTGTTAACACAGTGAAAGGATGTTGAGCTCCTTCTAGCCAGTTATGCCATTCTTCCATCGCTGCTTTCATGGCTAACATGGTTCTTAAGCAAGTGAAAACCTGGCCATCAGGAGTCATCCATGCTCTTCAGAACTGTTTTGAGTGCACTGCCTGGAACGTGTTCAGGAGAGCTGCAACCAACGGCGATTCCATCAACTTGGAGGAATATACATCATTAGTGACCAGCTACAAGACCATCCCTACAAGCTCCAACCAGAAGCCGTGGATGACTGCAAAGGTGCGTGTGCTGCTAAAGTCCAGAGACTCTACCTTCAGAGCAGGGGACAAGATGGCCTTAAGAACAGCAAGGGCCGAACTGTCCCGAGCCATTAGAGAGGCAAAGCGTGCACATGCCCTGAGAATCCACAGCCACTTTCAGGACAGCGGATACATCCTGCGCATGTGGCAGGGCATTTAGACTATCACAAACTACAAGATAACCTCACCTGTCTTTAGCTGTGACGCCTCCCTCCCAGATGCACTAAATGATTTCTACGCTCGGTTTGAGGCACAGAACAACTTAATGACGAGGAAGACCACCCCTCCTCCGAACGACCAGGTGCTCTGTCTAACCACCGCTGATGTGAGGCATACTCTAAGCAGAGTTAACCCACGGAACTCTGCTGGACCAGACAACATCCCTGGTAAAGTGCTCAGGGAATGTGCAGAACAGCTAACAGATGTCTTCACCGACATCTTCAACATTTCTCTGAGCAGCACCGTTGTTCCTACGTGCTTTAAGACAACCACCATCGTCCATGTGCCGAAGAAGTCATCAGTATCCTGCCTCAACGGCTATCATCCCGTCGCACTCACACCCATCGTGATGAAATGCTTCGAGAGGCTAGTCATGAGGCACATCAAGACCCAGCTACCACCTCCACTGGACCCTCTGCAGTTTGCGTATCGTCCGAACCGCTCCACGGATGATGCCATCGCCACAACCATCCATCTGGCCCTCCATCACCTGGAAAACAAAAAATCATACGTATGAATGCTGTTCATAGATTTCAGCACAGCATTCAACACAATCATCCCTCAGCACCTGACATAGAAACTGAGCCTGTTGGTCCTGAGCACCTCCCTCTGCAACTGGATCCTGGACTTCCTGTCTGAGAGACCTCAGTCAGTTCGGATCGGGAACAGCATCTCCAGCACAAACATTGTGGCTGACCCCACACACCCCTTACACATGCTGTTCACCCTCCTGTCATCTGGAAAAAGGTACCGAAGCATTCGGGCCCACACTACCAGACTGTCGAACAGCTTCTATCCACAAGCCATCAGGCTTCTTAACAATAACTGAACTCGTGTTCACTATACAAATACACACGGTTATATTAACTTCTGCTGCTCAATGTTTAAAGTCTATAACTAAATGTTGATGAGATTAATTTTTGCTGCTAAATGTTTATACCATCTTTTTTGCTGCTAATGTTTACTGTTAATACAGGTATGCACTGTCACTTTATACCACTCTATAAATGCATAGCCACTTTATCCATACATTGTTATAGCCTGCCATACCTATTTGCACAATGCCATAAACTGCACCTTAGTCTGCGCTATATTTTATGTATCAGTCCTGTGCCGTATTGTATTGTTATAAAGTACTCGTCATGTACTTGTATGTAGCTTCGTGTTAGACTTTTGTTGTGTTATGTCTTAGCTCTTTATTGTTGATGTAGCTTATGCTGTCTTACATGGCTCTTTGTTGTTTTGTGTAGCAATATGGTCCTGGAGAAACGTTTCGTTGCACTATGTGTGGCATCAGCTGTATATAGTTGTAATGACAATAAAGCTCTCTTGAACTTGAACACTTGAACTTGAACTAACAGTTCATGATTCCCCACGTCCTAATTTTGTTCGGTGGATAATAGTTTTCTAGAGAAGAAGGCACATGGAAACATCTTAGCAGGAGAGCCGTGATGTGTGAGAGAACCGCCCCTATACCTGTGCTCGAAGCATCCACTTCCACGACAAATGTCAGACTGGGGTCTGGGTGATAGAGAATGAGAGCTGACGTAAACCTGGTTTTGAGCTCTTGTAACGGCTGTAGTGCCGTGGTGGTCCAAGTTAGACGCGAAGAATTGCGTTTCGTCATAGATGTTGTTAGGGGGGGGCGGCGATGATGCTGAAGTTCTTGATGAACCGCCAATAGAAGTTGGCGAAGCAGAGAAAGCGCTGTAATTCCTTCACTGTGCGAGGTTGTGGCCACTTGGTTACCGCCCTGACCTTGTTGTCGTCCATCACTATTCCTTCTTGACTGATGACGTAGCCCAGAAAGGATGTTGTGGTTTGGTGGAATTTGCATTTTTCTCCGCCTTGGCATATAATTGATATTGAATTAAGCATTTGAGTACAGCGCGGACATGATGAATGTGTTCATGGAAGGAATCACAGTAGATGAGGATGTCGTTGTGCATCATTTATGAAAGACTGGAACATAGACGGACTGTTGGCCCTCTCTAATTCGAATAAGTTTATATGCTGAGCGTAGATCAAGTTTGGTAAAGTACTTGGCTTGACGGAGCTGTTCTAGAGAAGTGGGAACCAGAGGAAGTGGGTACCTAAATTTGATGGTGATGTCGTTGAGGCTGCGATAGTCTATGCAGGGTCTTAGGCTTCCATCTTTCTTTTTTACAAAGAAGAACCCAGCCGCGCCAGGTGAAGTTGAGGGTCTGATGAAACCTTTTGCGAGCTCCTCCTCAATATACTTTTTCATAGCCTCTGATTCAGGTTGAGAAGGAAATATCCTGCACTGTGGAGGTGTGCTGCTGGGTATTAGCTCGATAGCGCAATCACTTAAATGGTGAGGCAGGAGTCATGAAGCCTTTACCTTGCTGAATGCTTCGGTAAGATTGGCGTATTCCAAGGGTAATCTGGGGACTTCGGAATGCTCTTCAGTGCAGGCGATGGTATGGACAGGTAAATCGCCAGGGAGACGATTTGAGATGTCCAGACTCACCACAGTACATGCACAGATGTAGTCGTATACAGTGCTCTTATTCCTCTGGAGACAAACGTGTGCAGCCTAGTTGCATAGGTTCAGCGCTGGTGGCAGATGATGACGAGGTGAATAGCAGTGGGAGGATTCCTACCCTCATCACGGCATGCTAGCTTGGTTTGCAACTCCAGATTCAATCAGCACCAAAAAGCAGCTTTAAAGTGTCCTCTACCCACTCGGTTTGCACAGCGAGTGTGCAGAAAGTGAACGTGAATTCAGTGGCTGTTCCTCTCCCCTGGCTCAGTGCTAATAGTTGCTCCCCTTATCACTTTCAACCAATATGTGGCTCTGTGACCAAACTGAGATATAGTTCACAATAGTATGTAAGACATTCCAGCCTACATGGAAATGGCACAAAGATCTTATGGGACAGGGGTATAATGGATTTGCAATGATACCATAAAATACACACAATACACAAAAAAATACAAATATACACAATACCTGAAATATCTGAACATTACACAATGAAAGAGAATAAAAAAGAATTGGCGACAAATAAATAACAAAAGAGTACAGTTTTTAGGATTTTAATTATATCATTTCGCTAGAAGCAATATTAACAATTTACAAAAGCCTAAGCTAAGTTAAATTGTCTGTGTCAGATCGTTGTTGTTTGTTCTCCACAGCTGACCGTGTTTTTGTTACGTTTTTTTATTTTTGTCTTGCCTTGTCTTTGCCTTACCATCCCTTGCCATAGTAGGATATATGTTTTGTCATTTTCTCATGTCTTTTGTGTCAGAGACTCCAGGGGCCCGTTTCAGAAAGGTGGTTAAATGAAAACTCTGAGTATGTTAACCCTGAAATATGGAAAACTTTGAGTTTTCGTTTTCAGAAACAGAGATAACTCAAACCCGAGAACACAGAGTATAGGTTAACTCTCTTTCAGAAACTGGCTTGACTTACCCTGAGTTAAACCCGGAGTTTCTTTCGGTCTCCTCCCCTTTTTTCCGCCAACCCTCCAATAACAGGTGGACAACATAAAGTACAACTCAGAAGTTTTTCATTAAGATGTCTATTCTGTTAGGAGAACACACACCAGGAGAGGTCCGTTCCGGCCGATCACTGTTATCATAACTGTAATTTTTATCACTGAAAAATTATATTCTTATATTCAGTCAGGGGTATCTTTAATAGTAATATGTGGATTTTGGTAATAACATGTTTTTGTTAAGCACTTTATTTCAGGTTATGTTGAAAATGTTCTGTAAGATAGGACCTTTTTACATTTGTTTTGTGTACATTTAGTGCAATTGAGATTTACATTTATACTTGCTTGTGGATGAAGTTGACCATTTAAATTAGCATAATTTCAGTTTTATAGTTACAATTTTTAAAACACACACACACACCCACACACACACACACACACAATATTGAACTAATTTTACACTGAGATCCTTCAATAAAATTACCCTCAATAAAATATAGAGGAAGATGATGCAAAATATGCGAGTGTAAATTAGTAATCTGGCCCCTTGGTTTAAAGGACAAAAATTACTGGCCCTTGTCATTATCAAAGTTGCCCATCCCTGTCTTAGATTCATTACTTACCTGGCAGGGGAGACCATGATCAAGAAGGGTTCACCCAGTGTGGAAGGCTCGGCCATTGCATGGTTATGCTGATGCAACTGCATCAGCACAGGTGGCGAGGAGCTGATGGAGGAGTGAGGAGCGGCTGAGCTGGGTAACCTGGAGGGCTGTGGAGGTGGAGAAAACCAGGATCTGTAACGGGGAGCTGAGTGGGCGGACTGTGGACAGAAACAAAAACAAAGAAAGAAAAAAAAAACAACTGGGGAAAAGGTGGTTTCAGAAAGGTGGTTCAACCAACTCTGAGTTTAAACTTCAACTCTGAGTTGACTTACTCTGAGTTTGGAAACTCAGAGTTTTCGGTTTTAGAACAGCTAAAATTAGTTGGTTCAATCAACTCTAAGTAGGTTGACTCTGATTAGATTAGATTCAACTTTATTGTCATTACACATGTACAAGTACAGAGCAACGAAATGCAGTTTAGGTCTAACCAGAAGTGCAATAAGCAGTAAAGTGCAGGATATAGGTTATAATCTCTGGTAGTGGGGTGCTGGTTCGCTTCTAGTGCTGGCAAACAGCAACTGAAGTGCCCTTGAGCAAGGCAAGTGTGTGTGTTCATGACTTAAAGTGTGTGTTCACTCCTAACCAGTGATGGATTAAATGCAGAGGTCACATTTTGGATAGACCCCATAGCTTGAACCAGCTCGAGAAGAGGCCAAATGTGCTAAACAGTAGTCACATCCAAATCCAGATTAAAACATATCTGTTTAGCGGTGCATTTACTGAACTCTGTTGTCCTGTGTACTGACTGCTCTTTTTTTCAGTTTCCTTTTATTGAAAAAGCCAACATATTGTTATTGTACTGTAGCTTATTATTATTATGTTGTTGTTATTTGATTTAAACTTATTAGTGGTGCTTGCAAAGCAAAGCATCACTATTACTTTCCTGCATACTTCCTCTTTTGAACAAAATGTCAGTATGTAACTCACTCCACACGGTTTGTTGAAGACCCATAAATGGGGGTGAAAATGAGGGGTGACATCGACGGACTGATTAAGGAGAGGTTTGCTATGACTTTTTATAAGTGATCAAGTGTAGGATATTTTTAGGGCGTATGAAAAAGTGGGTGAAAAATTCCATAGACTTATCATTGGACTGAATTTTGTGACGTCATAGCTCCACATCAGAATGCCGTAGAGGCTTGGGGTTGCGCTCATATCGCCAGAATTTGCATGAAGCAACAAATGATGACATTACAACCTCATAACCACACTGTTACAGTACCCTAGCAACCGCCCCATAGACTTCCATTTAAAAAGGTGAGAGGCATAAGAACATTATAGAGACAAGGGGGTGTCCTCTTTTGACTAAGACTGGCAAGTAGTCTTTAACTCTTACAATGAATTGTGTCCAACCATGCCCTAGCAACCAACATGAATTAGCTATATCTCAGCACCAGAACATCATAGAGACATGGAAGTTGGGTCTTCTGATTCACACACATCCGTTTATTGGTCTTACCCTGTTAACTGTCTAACTACACCCTAGCAACCATCTAATAAAATGAATAAGCCATTTAACATAAGCTAATTAATGTTAAAATGTGTTTAAGCATCAGGCTTATTAATGCTAACATCATTGTAAAATGTGCTAGCATCATGCTAATTGATGCTAAAATGTGCTAGCATCATGCTAATTGATGCTAATTATGTTAAAACATGTTTAAATCATGCTATATTTTGTCGAAACTTGTAACATGTTAAACTAGTCCCAGGGAATGTCATATCTAAAGTAGTTCAAACAATTAAACATTTTTCAGGATGGGCTTTTTAATGCCAGCATAAAGTTTGAGAACAAACCATCTAGTTAGGTATTATTATTTGTTTATAGATTAACATATTAAGTTTAACATATCAAAGATTTGTAGAAGACAACCCAAGGAGGAAAAGCAGAACAAGATAACACAAGAACACACATACTGGCTCCGACTATTGGCGGTCATTTAACCACACAGGTCATGCCCAGTGAGGCCAAAGTCACCCAATGGTTGTTAAGCAAGCAAGAGTTTTTGTCTCACTCAACAGCTTATTTGAATGTTTTATGGCTGCAAGGCACATTTGCAAATATTAATCCACGTTATTGTACAAAGACTATTATGTCTCTTATGGTTTCAAACCATGTGGCAGGGCAGTGCCATCCGAGAAGAAAACCCTCAGTAACACTAGAGGAAGAATGACTATGCCACCCTAGGAAAAATACCCAGGGAAATATTATGCACCGTCAGGTACCACTCAAGGCCACGCAGATTCCATCCTAATGAAGCATGAGACGTGGGTACAAAAAGATTTTCATTGTGGCAGGGGACTGCCACATGTTTTAGTCAATGATTAAATTATTAAAAAAACATTAGCACACATAGACAATAACAATTTGGAGGGTATTACTGATTAATTTCCAGTATACACACACACACACAAAAGGCTATATAGGACTTTGGCCAACCGATATCAATCTACTAAGAAAGCATAGTTGTCAAATATCACACTATCAGTGCACACATTCACACACTCACACAACACCCAGTCAGATGTTAGTGATCAACATGGCACGACACTGCACTCAGTGAAATCTGCCTTCCGGCTTTTGGTTGGACACAGCACCTGTAACCAAATCACAACCACACTCACGTCAATCAATATAAATGGATATTGTTTTAAATCTAAACACACACACACACACACACACACAAAAAGAACAAAACAAAGGAAACAATTAGCAACAACAACCCAAAATAAAACAATCTTCCAGACACAATACAAAATAAATCAGCCAAGAAACAAAAGAAAAAAAACAGCACACGAAAGCCAGATTAAACTAATGCAATACACACACAAACAGAAAATACACAAATCAACGAGCAGCAGTTTCCCGTGTGCGGTTAAGTGAGCCGCTCTTTCTGAACTCACGGTTAAACTAGCCGCTTGTGAAATTAAGGGGCACGGCTTTTAGACACTTTGCGGTAATAACACTGAAAGCGGAAAGCGCGCTCCCGAAAGCTCCTATCTAAGCAACGCAACTTATATAAACTGATCATTTTAATGAGCTTTTATATGTGAATCAATCAATATAATTAAACCAGGAGGCTGTTTTGAGGAGGCTATTTAATTCTACTGAACAATTTCTTAGTAATTCCTAATTTTATTTAGTAAATATCACTGAACAAAAGCGTTTTTTGATTCATTATTAAAGGGACATTTCAAATTGGTAGTTGACAAAACTCATTCATATCTGCTCACAGTGAACTCCTCTATAAGCACAAGAAATATCTAATCTTTTAACTGTACAGTTTTTGAGTAATTCCTCTTCAAAGTCACAAGATCTGTCAATATCATTGAGTCAAAACGGTTTTTTGATCCCTTATTATAGAGACATTTCAAATTGGTAGTTGACAAAACCCATACATGTCTGCTCAAAGTAAACTCTTCTATAAGCACAACAAATATAAATTCGTTTTACTGTACAGTTCTTTAGTAATTCCTCTTCAAAGTCACACGATCTGTCAATATGTTTGAATCAAAGCGGATTTGATTCATTATTATACAGACATTTCAAATTGGTAGTTGACAAAATTCACTCATATCTGCTCACAGTGAACCCCTGTATAAGCAGAAGAAATATCAATTCTTTCTACTGTACAATTTTTGAGTATTTTTTCTTCAAAGTCACAAGATCTGTCAATATCATTGAACTGAAACGATTATTTGATCCACTATTAAAGGTAGTTGACAAATCTCACTGATATCTAATCACAGTAACCTCCTCCCGCAGATATGGATGAGTTTTGTCAACTACCAATTTGAAATGTCCCTTTAATAATGGATCAAAACTGCTTTTGTTCAATGTTATTGACATTTTGTGATTTGAAGAGGAATTACTCAAAAACTGTACAGTAAAAAGATTTGATATTTATTGTGCTCATAGAGGAGTTCACTGTGATTAGATATCAGTGAAATTTGTCAACTACCAATTTGAAATGTCCCTTTATTAAGGAATCAAATAACCGTTCTGGTTCAATAATATTGACAGATCTTGTGACTTTAAAGAGGAATTACTCAAAAAGTGTATAGTAAAATGAATTGATATTTATTGAGCTCATAGAGGAGTTTACTGTGAGCAGATAGTAATGAGTTTTGTCAACTACCAATTTGAACTCTCCATTTTACAGTAAATCAAAAAACCGTTTTGGGTGAATGATATTGACAGATCTTGTGACTTTGAAGAGGAATTACTCACAATCTGTACAGTAAAAAGATTTGATATTTCTTGTGCTTATAGAGGTGTTCACTGTGAGCAGATGTGAGTCAGTTTTGTCAACTACCAATTTGAAATGTCTCTATAATAAGGGATCAAAAAAACGTTTTGATTCAATGAAATTGACAGATCTTGTGATTTTGAAGATGAATTACTGAAAAACTGTATAGTAAACAGATATAATATTTATTGTGCACATAGAGGGGTTCACTGTGAGCAGATCTGAGTCAGTTTTGTCAACAGCCAACTTGAAATTTCCATTTTACAGTGAATCAAAAAAACTTTTGGTTCAATGAAATTGACAGATCTTGTGACTTTGAAGATTAATTACTCAAAAATTGTACAGTAAAATGAATTGGTATTTCTTGTGCTTATAGAGGGGTTCACTGTGAGCAAATGTGAATGAGATTTGTCAACTCCGAATTTGAAATGTCCCTTTAATAATGAATCAAAAACCGCTTTGATTCAATTATATTGACAGAGCTTGTGATTTTGAAGATGAATTACTTAAAAACTGTACAGTAAAATGAATTGATATTTCTTGTGCTCATAGAGGGGTTCACTGTGAACAGACAAGAATGAGTTTTGTCAACTACCATTTTGAAATGTCCATTTTACAGTGAATCAAAAAAACGTTTTAGTTCAATGAAATTGACAGATCTTGTGATTTGAAGATGAATTACTCAAAAATTGTACAGTAAAATGAATAAATATTTCTTGTGCTTATAGAGGGTTTCACTGTGAACAGATATGAATGAGTTTTGTCAACT
>JAZGTK010005669.1:0-21996 GCA_036877625.1 Ambastaia sidthimunki
ACTTGTTTATAGAGGCTTCAGCCAAAAGGCCTCCACCACCTTCATCTCTGTCCTCCACTCCAATGAAATGCATCACTACTCCAAATGACCCTTCTGCCGGATGTCACTGAATTTCAACTACTTTAGCAGTGTCAGTCTCAAGCCAAGAGACAGCTACACCAACTTAAAAAAATGCAAGGTGCACAAGGTTACATCCTTGTGCTTCAATGTAGACTCTGTGACACACAAAGGCATGATTCTGTGCCAGCACTATGCAATCAGACAGATGAGAACTAGACACAGCATGCCTTTCAAAGAATGCTGCTGTTGTGTCTATAGAAATAAACATATCACATTACTGTAGAATTCTTAGTTCTACACTTTCTACAAACTGCTTGTGTGGCTGCAGACACCATGAATTTTCTTAATAAGCACATTTGACATCAATATATATACAAGTAATTCAGGCTATTACGTTTTGAGGGTCGGCCAAAGAATCTCTCATAAATTCTGTCAGATTGTTAATGACTGTTCAGCTGCGAAATGGGTGCTTAAAAATCTTTCACTCAAAATCAAGGGCTCATAGTTTTGGCATGTTGTGTCAAATATCTCATCACCATATGAACTAAAAAACAAGAAAGGCTTATATGACTTTTCCTTTAGTCCTTAAGTATAGTCAACTACTTTAATTTGTAAGGCTATTATAATGGTTATTGTAAGATCTTACTGTTTAAAATGATTCTCTCACGTTGTCATGGGGAAATGTTAAAAATTGGCAAAACAACAAAAAAAAATTTTGGCCATGTATCTGAAGGGCAATGCAAACACAATCATTCAGTACCATGGCATTTATTCAAGTACTATGATATTAACACATAATGTCATCACTGGTACTGTCACATGGGGTTTTTTTGTGAGAAAAAGGGCCTCGACCAAGAGGCCTATTAATTGATTCTATTATTAGCTCTAATACTCACTCGTTTCTGGGACACATTCCTTCCTGGAAAACTTTGTCCAATGGTACAATAGTTTGACCGAGAAACACATCCAGACCTATGAGCACACGATGCATCACGGTAAGCACCAAGTTGCTGCTCCCGGGCGGATAAGCGCCCGTCCCCCCTGCCTCCAGCAAACCGGGCAGCAATTCGAACGAGCACTCCTCATTCCACTGCGGTTCCTCTGCCTTCTCCACCAGGCCGGTGGTGTACTTCTCCTTGCCCACCTGGATGATAGTGTAAACATAGCGACTGCCTTGCTTGCCCTTCGTCCGCAGACCCCTAGCACGAAGGACGGTCACGTTGACATGCGTCGGGACCCATCTCTGATCATCGTCGTCCAGGCTGATCAGAGGCATCCCTCCTAGCACGGTTCAGTTGCAGACGCAGTTGTTTCGGATTATAATGACACTTGCGCACTGGATCGCTATGCGCCGCCCGCGCCCCTACAAGCCGCGTAAAGTTGCATGGAGTGCTCGCTTAAGCAAGCACCAAATCTCTGCATTATCGACTAGATCGTTCAAAACGTCCGGAGCAAAAAGATAAATCACAATCGTAGGTCTGATATAATCATTTCCTAAGTCAGACTTCACATCAGTTTACTACAGTAAACGTTGTGGACACGGCGTGACCACAGCGGATTTTTGACAACTCACTGCGCTACTGCTGCGCTGCGCGGCCCGCCCTCCAACATTTTGTGGGGGATCCGCAACAAAGTAACCAGCAGAATTAAAGAGAAAGGCAGCCCGAAATTATGCTGCGTACATATTAGCACACATTGTACATGCAACTTGATATTATCTAGAGGACAGAACCAATTTAAGGCTCGGAATTGCGAGAGGAGAGAAATAAGTGTGATAAATAAAGTTCTCCGTGCCGGACGCGTCCGCGGTGCCGTGATGATGGTCATGGGTCGGGGTGTGTGTTTGTACATGGAGTGCAGGGGTGGGGTCACAGTACACACTCCATAATGTCTTTCTCATGATGAAATATTTTTTTCTGGCTAAATTAAACCAGTAACATTACGCAATGCCGGATACCTGCATTATATAACACTGAAGTAAGCATAAAAATGGACCAGATAGTGATTACCCAGCTAACAATTGGGGGTTGTAAGAACGTTTCCCTAACGTTTCCATAAAGTAACTAAAACGTCTTCAAAAAGTTTTTAAGACGTTGTATAAACGTTATTCAACATTTTTAATATATATATATGATAACGCTTTTGATAACTTTGAGAGAACGTTAGCCAACGTTATGAAAACTTTAATATCTGTAACATATCTGTAAAACGTGTCTGTAATTTTGACAAATAGCAATTTTTGCAGACATGACTGAAACTTATAATAAATAATATGATTTATGATCTTCTGCATGTCTGATAATGTATACAGCACACTCAGTTAATCACACCGCAGTGATTTTGAGAGCCTTTGAACAGGTTTCACAAAGAGACATTGGTTGTATTGTTGTCTGGTGCCATCTATTGTTCACCGTCAGGAATTAATGAACAATTCCAGTAAGTAATGACACAGATGACGTTGTCTGGATCACTTTTTTGTTTCATTGTTATTTCTCATTTTTATCCACGTTACATAAATGCATCTTCTGTTTAAAAAAAATACATTTAACAGTAAGGGAAAAATACAGTCTTATCACTTTTGGTGGGATTCACAGTGTTGACATGTTCTTTGAATAGAAGACTTAAAATTTCTAATTACTATGGATTTGTACAATCACAACAAATAACATCACTACAAAAGAGGCTTTTGAATGTCTGGTAGTCCAATGGCAACTGCAACTTGGGAAGAAATTGTTGAAGATTTTATGTTTTTTATCAGCAAGTTGAATGACAGGCAATCCCTGTTAATTAAACTGGAACATGGTGATGGGAACCTCAACGAAACAGTGGGGTGGGGGGGGATGGATAAAGATGATATTGTTATTAGTTACAAATTAATGGTGTTGCAGATCTTTAGATATGAAACTCCCACAATAATCAGGAGTCTTAAGATCTCAGGTTTAAATACTGGCTAAATATTTTTGCCTTTTACTGAATTCTACCAGACATTTTACAACGACCTGAATGCACGAACATTTAGAGACGTTCTCCTGTAGCATATCTTGACTTGTCTAAGGCATTTAAGAAAGATGGTCAGTTTTCAAACCAACAAACAGCATGAGGAAAACCAAGAGATTATCAACAGTCTGTATTGGCAGTATTTGTAATTTGTAGTGGTGTCTCTTCTTAAGGCATTTCATGTAGTCTTTATGCAGTAAACAGAATTAAACCAAATGGACATAACTCACGACCACATAGAACATTATAGTATAGCACAATAAAGCATTTAGGATTAATTCTGCAATTCTTGACAAACTCGAATGAGGAAGCAACGCAGATTACAAACAACATGGCCTCCTGTCTGGACCTCTATATTCAGAGTAAACATCAGGAAGTCACCCAATACTTATGTTCTCTGTTATCTGTAAATTGCAGAGCTGATAATGCAGCATGGTTTGGTGATAATCCAAATGATTTTTGCAATGTCACAGTTTTTTTTATAAACATCACAGATTATTTAACATCATATGAATAAATAGTAGGTGGCACTTTAAATTTAACCTTATATTACAAGGTTAAAATGAACATTACAATAGCACCTTCATTTAAAGGCCTTCTGTATGAACATAGAATCTAAAGGAAGCTCTCCTTGTTTTTATACAATGAAGTAAAATAACTATAAATACATTCATGTTGCTATCATGGATCACATTCTTAATCACTCAATAAAACAAATCAGGGGACACGTGTGAATTGAAACACATAACAAACCTGATTTTTTGTACAATAAAGCAATTGTCCACTGCCAAAAATTCATAACCCGATAAAAAAATAAAGAGTAGAAAAATTATAACACAGTAATGTGATCCATGAGACTACGACCACCATTATCATCTATGTAACCATTAAATGATCCTGCAGAATTCAACAAAATCTGCCAACCAGTGACCACAAACCATATACAAACAGTCAAACAATACAGCATGGAGAAGCCCCACGCATGATTCAAAATAAGTGGGTGGGTGTGAACTCCCTGGAATGTTTACTATTAAATCAGGAACCCGCATATGGAAGGAATTAAGATTGTATTCAGTTTGAAAGATCTTTATCATCATGTAAGTGCTGCAATGTTCTTCTAAGAGCCAATCCCAAGATTTTCAGTAGGATTCACACCATCTTGATCCAGGAATTGAAGGCTGTACATTTACTGCTTCTTTAGTCCCCCAGGCCACTCTGAGAGCCCTTCAGATAAAGCTCATCTTGAGAGAGCTGCCCATCGTAGCTTTCCATGTACAAACTACCACTGCTGCTGCTCCCACTGCCCACGTTGCCCAAGAAAGTGCCAACGGCCCGGCCCTGCCGCGCATGCCCCACTGCATCACTGAAGACCTTATTTATCTGCTCCTCAGACGGCATCCACCAGTCGGGATTAGAGGCACAGTGCATGCGGATAAACTCTGAGAGATGGGAATGCAGAGGGGAGACATGGATGAGGGAGAGAGATCGGCAGAGTGTATGTTTTGCAAGGCAGACTCTTTAAACAAGACATCTCCATTAAGTCTCTTGATCTTTAATAGAGCAACACTGGAGTAAAAATAATCATTTGCAGTCATTTGTGAATGGTTTTACTTTGCTACCTCTAAGACAGGTGACCTTGACAGGGTTCAGAGGTCGTCTCTCTGGTCCTGTTTCCCCAGTGTGTACTGAACGTTTTCTCTTCCCTAAACCACATGAGTATTTCAGCTCATCTGTGGTGAACACAAACCGGATCAGGTAACGCAGCAGTCGTCGGCCATCTTTCTTTGAGGAGTTGACGGCCTCGTCCCACTGTTTATTTGTGATAAAGAGAGGATAGTTCCCCAGCAGCTGCTTACCGCCCTTATTACACAAAACAGGGAGAATAAGATCATAGATTATAGAGGAGAAAGGTATTTTTAATGATCTATTTAATATTTAATGGTTTTTAATGCAGCATTGTTCTTAAAGATACAACACTAAATATTGTGTCTAAAAACAAGCACATTCATTCAAATGAAAAAGTAAATAACAGACTTGAAGCCATAAAAGAATAATAAAGGTTTATGCTGGTTAGGTTTTATGTAACAGTGTTTCAAAGTGATATTTTTAGATCCTCAGATTAGAGCTTAATTTGAATGACAGTTTCACTTTATGTCATTGGTTGCAGTTTGTTGCATAAACCAGCATCTTTGTGGTTTTCAACATGAACAGCACTTAAACTCTCTGTTAGGCTCTTTTATCTCACCTCTGTAAGTTGCTCTTCAGGTTGTGGTTGCACAAATTGGTTGTAATGCTGAAGGACAGTCTTGAAGAAGTCCAGAACATTCTGGCAAGGAACTACAAGAGGAGGCAAACACTTGATGGTTGGAGAAATTGTAATTTAAACCAATACATTTCACACAAGCTAAGCGTTTAATTCTCTACTGTTTACATAATTAAAACACTTAAAGATAAGTTGTCTAGAAAAAGCAATTTTATTGTACAAAAGAGTGGTTCTCCCCTTATAATAGCTCTCATGTTGAGTTCACATGATTTCACACTCCTGGTATCCCTAATATTTAAGACTTTTAGTTTTGGAATATATTAAAAATTTAAAAATAGGTTAATAATTAATAAATTAATAATAGGTAATAAACAGAGTATTTGTACAATGCCATCAGTAACCAAAGTTTTACTCGGATGCTATGTGTGCATCTTCAGTCATTGATGTCAGTATAAAGACAGCAAAACAAAAACTTTCCTTACTTTAGTGAGCCTTCAAAAAGTAGCTTTGAATGTTAATAATTCAGTGAAATTTTTTTCCAATACCCGTTTTTGCATGCAATGTAAATTTGAAACCCCGCACAGTAGATTCTGTATCTAAAGTCATAATTTAAATGTAACAGAAAAATTAAGAATCTTAACAAAGTATTAATCAGTTTAATACCTGGCATGCTGTCCAGTTTGTGTCTGAGGTCCTCATTCTCCTGCTGCAGACTAAGAACTTCCTGTTCCAGCTCTATACAGCGTGGACAACAACCCTCTTCCTCCTCATCTTCCTCAGGCAGCGTAGATGAAGGGTGTCCATACGACTCAGATGGAGATGGTGACGTCCAGCCACCCAAATTCTGACGTGGGGACCCTGATGCTGCTGGTTCAGCATCTATCGGACGACTCTGCTCACCATCTGACGACTGTGGTCCAGACAGCAGGTAGTTCTGAAGCGACTCTGTGAAAATCCGCAAGAAATTTGACGTCTGCTGTTGGTTCCAATGGTTCCCTCGTGGCGTCTCATCGCCGGTGTTTCCCAGTGGTGACTCCTCTGACCTGGGCTTAACACTGAGCCTCTCTCCTGAAGACAGGCAGTTATTCTCTTGTTTGATGAGAGTGGAGATGGTAGAAGATGGAGGGATGAAGGCAGGCTGGGGATCTAGAAGACGTCCGTTGCTGTTGAGAAGACTGAGAACTCGACTGCACTGCTGAGCAAAAGCGTCCAATATGAGCTGGTTTTCTGTGAGGGGAATCCAGATTGACACATAATTCAACAATGCTGATGTCTTTGGAGAGCATCAGTTTTCTTAATTTCATTAACATTGCTTACAGCTTGCTGGCAAGTATAATAATATCCTCTGGCCTTTTCTACTGTTGTCCTTTGTTTTTACACAACAGAACACAGTAGAAAATCTTCAGGTAAACAAAGCAATAAACAGCTTCAACAAAAAGTAATTTACTAAGCAACATTTAATAATCAAGGATAGACTGGTCATGAGGAGCACTGAAGAAAACACATATATAGATTAAATTCATATAGATTTCAAAAGAGAACAGGCAGAGAGGGACCTAAAACAGAACCTTGATGATTTCATTGTGAAAATCTAATAGCACCTTTCAACCACCTAAACATTTCATGCTATTATAAATACAGTGGCTTGTATTCTATGTATACAGTTTGTAATACCTACAGTTGCTTTGGCTTTAAATGAGACCTGTCTTTGCTTTTTCTTACATCTTTCTTCTGCCCTGCCTCATTTTTCCATCATTTTTATCATAAAATCAGCATCTAGCTCCCACAAGATTTGGCAGATAAGAGATAGAACTAGGAGATCTGCACACACATACATACCAATATCTCATTTACGTGCTGTCACTGCTCTAATAAACACTATTAATATCTTCCAAAAACATAAAGAGAGGAACCAACGTGATTAATAAAATAAAAACGTTGACTGACCAACCAATCAAGGGCATATAATTACTCCTCCTCACCACGTCGCTCTGGCCACGCCCAAATGCGCAATCTTATGCGTCTCTCAGAGGATGATTATGAATTTGCCACCCTCACACAAAGACACAGGGCAGACAATTATCATCTCAGCCAGTTGCTGTGGCACCCGTGTGACTGGCGGGGGTGAATATCTGCTGTCGCCGAGATGTGTCTATCAGGCTTAAGCAGATGTGGCCGTTTATTAACATGCGCAGCATCTCTGTTTATCCCCAGCAAGATGGATTTGATATTTATCTGATATCTGTCTTTCCCTCCTCCTTTGTTGCTTTCATTTCTTCTTTTTCCTTCACTCCACCCCCCTCTTCTTCTCTCCCTCCCTTTTTTCTCCGTATGCCACGGAGGGTGAACCTCATGAAATTTCATTAAACACAACACGTGCCGCAGAGCCAAATTTATGAGCCACATTTGTTTTAATCACAATCCCTTCGGAGGAGATTTTAAATGCAATTTGGATTATTGCACTGATCCCAGTGCTGCTTCCTTGGGATTTTCAGGGCTGGAAAGCTGACACCATTAGTACTGTCTGATTCCCCCTAAAACCCCCCATGCATTCTTTTTCCAATGAATATTCCATAACAATGTACCAAAAGAGCTCTGTGTGAAACTGGAATGAACTGTTTACAAACATGTACCATAAACCCTATTTGCCTCAAAGATTTATTGGCTGTACAGGTGTCAAATAAATGTTAAAACAAAACTTATAAGAAACTGACATGTTAAACATTACATTACACACATGCCATAAGAAAAAAAAATAAAATGTGGGTTTGTAGTAAGTGACAACATAAACAAACAGTGAGAGCTGTATTTTTGTTGACACTGTTGTATGGTAATAACACAGCTTCTTAACCTGAGAATATCGAGGCCTTGATGAATTAAATGAATTAGATGAAGTTTGGTATAATAATTTTGTTGGTGAGAAAGACATTTTACACAAATGCAAAAGAACATGAACAAAGATTTGAAGCACAGAACTGGACAAATCCATAATTTAAGACTTTTCTATGATTATAATGCCAGTTTTAAGATTTCCTTATAAAATTTTACATTTTACCCTCCTTAGTGACACTGTAAGACAAAAAAATTACTGCTAGATTTAAATAACTAAGCTTTTAATGAAAGGCATGAATCATAGACATAGTGTAAGTGAATGTAGGAAAGTTCATTGACCCTAAATGTTTGCTAACACTTTGAGTCAGAGTTCATTGTGTAAACATCTCCAATCCTTAAGGTATATAATCTCCAAGATATAAAATGCTTTCAAAGTAAAAAGTGACCATTCATAAAAAACGGACGTGATGAGACATAATAAATAAGACGTTTTTAAGAAACTTCTCCCAAATGGGAGACTCAAACTTTCTTCGAATGAAACGATAATCCAGATTTTGTAGTAATAGGAATATTAGGAATTCATCCGGATTAATGGTAGACACCGTTTATTTTCCCTCTGCGATGTAAATATGGAAGACATTCACTGCTTCAATGATGCAGCAGGCTATAGGACATTTAATTTCATAATGCATGTCAATTATGAAATTATTAGGTTACTGTTGGGTTTATCCGTCGCTGTCTCAGTTATAAGGTTAAACATGTCGACAGCAATCTGCTTGAATGATTTAATAAGTCGCCTATTTTTGGGCGTGGGACTCCAAATTATGCACGTATTTGCGTCTAATAATAAAAAATAATGCATGCAGAAAATACACGAATACCTTACCACACGATTGCTCAGTTGCTGAAACAGGACGGTTTGCGTTCAGTTTTATGGTGTATTCATAGAATAAACTTTCTGAGACAAACTTGTATAGTTACCTGAGCTTATACCATAGCTGCAGTCTGGAGATTGGTGGCTTAGCTCGGCGCGACCCGGTAGATATCTGCTGGACTCCTGGCCGGCGACCCTCCTCTGGCTGCCAAATGATGCTGCCGCCGTGGCGCTCCCCGCTGATGCTGCTGCGGTGGATGTCGCGACTCTGCTGCTGGGTCTGATTTCGCTGGGGAAACGGTGCTGCTGACTGCTGCTGATGGACAGGGAGGTTTGTTTGAGCGGCATGCGCTGTGAATACTGCTGGTGATGATGACCGAGGTGATGAGGATGCTCTCCTAGCTGCGGGATGTCCACCATTGTCAGTCTGTCATATCTCGCTTTGCCCGCCGTGCGCTTGCTCGGAAAGGTCTTGAGAGAAGTGTACGGGCTCCGATGCTGTTGCTGTCTGCAGATTTTGGGCGCAGAAAGACCTTCGTCTGCGGGTTGCATCGCCTCTTCCATCCTCTACGAGTTTAGTGTAACTGATCACCAGGAGTTGTTGTCTTTCTGCCCGGTCTGGATAAATCGGTTATCCCCGCGTCTCGACGCCTTGCTCTGTGTCTCAAACACTTCTAACTCAAGTCTCAGATACTCAGAGGGTGGGTGACTTCACTGACAAGTCATTGCTCCAATCCCCTGGCGGTAACAACACGATCTGGCTTTATTCTACCAACAGGGGAATACCGGCGGCGGCTTCACGCGCGTCAGCCGTACGGTGAATGTGTCTTCTGCTCTCATTAGTGGGAGTGTCAGATTAGAGAGGTGCATGGCGATATAAAGATGTGTGTGTGATCCCTCCATGTTTTTTTTCTCTCGCATAGCCATGATTTTTTGGAGAGTTCTTAGGATGAACCATTGAAAACAAAAGAACTTTAAGACCCGAGAGAGCCAAATGGAAATTGAGACCAATTATAAATGTATTAATGTATTACAGGCTATAATAATAGTGTCAGAGCAACATATTTACAATGTGTAACACAGAATTAAACAAAATACGAAAAGAGATAAAATATATTAAAATGTACTAAAACGAAGGGAATTACAGTACAGTAATTCCCTAGAGAAAGTCTTAAACCTGACTCTCAAACTTGACAGTAAAAATAAAAGTGACAGTCTGGATCCATAGAGCGTAATTTACTGTAATACAATTAACCACAGATTTTTGTTTATTCCGACAAACCCATGTTTGTTTGTTTGTTTTAGAAAAATTCAAACGGTTTTAAAATGTAATGTGTAGCCTAACAAAGGGAGAAAACAAACTGTAACCCCGCTGGCATTACCAATGTTACATAAACCAAAACAGCCAGAAGAGGTCGCCAACATGACACGAATTTAACAAAGCATTCATCACTGGTTCTGAAATCCGTTGATTGAAAAACAAAAAAAGAATAATTCCGATAAAACGAGAATACCACCTTTTTTCCAACCATCTAATTTAAATACACGTACAGGGATTATATAAATAACCCTACAATAAATCTGCTAAAATAAATAAAAAGAACATTAAGAACACAGAAAACAAAAGTCAATTCAGGAATAAGAAACGATTTTATTTTTTGAATTAGAAGAGTGAAAATATACTCATATCAAAATGAAATACAGCAGTCCATCTTGCGCTCTCCGAGCAACAGGACGCGACCTACGTGCATGCGCACGTCCAGTCAGACAACTGCGTGCGCGTCATAGAGACGGAGAAGCGGGTGAGCGTCTACACACAAATTCACAAGTTCAGCACATTTGAAAAGTCGCTTCAAAGCAGCAGACAGCTCCCTGTTTAGTCAACATATTATTTGCAAACTACGAAACTTATTGGAGAGGATTTGCATGAGTTTTTACCTGTCTCTGATGAAAGGATGTTTTAATAGCAGATAACGATTGATCATTTTACACAATTAATGGATACCAAAAGCATTAAATTAACATTTTAAAAGTAACGGGACAAAAATGACAGTAAACAACGACAGAGGATGAACTGCGGATAAAAACTTGGAGTTTTAGGAGGTGACATCTTAAGTTGGATTCCATCTATTTGTTGGAGATCTTCAACCTTATTGGATTTGGACAACAATTTATTATGACCGAATTAAATGTTATGTGTTGATGGATTACTTTCCCAATTCACTGCTACTTTGTTTAAAGCTTCTTTAATACCACCGGGATACCCAAAAACGTGCAGTTTGTGGGCTCACTCAGTTTTAAAAAGTACTGGCCGAGAAATCTGCATCTTGCCGGTATGGTGCGCTTGTTGAACTGCCTCTTGTTGGGGTACCTGACGTGGAATCTGCAGATATCTGATGCCCGGGCAGAGTACTGCCACGGCTGGCTGGACACCAGTGGGAATTACCACGAGGGCTTTCAGTGCCCGGAGGACTTTGATACTATGGACGCGACTGTGTGCTGCGGGAGCTGCTCGCTGCGGTACTGCTGCGCCGCCGTGGATGCTCGTGTAGATCAGGGAGCCTGTACGAATGACAGAGAAGTGGAAAACAACACCCAATACGTTGCCCGTAAGACACAACATTTAACTCATGTGCACAAAGTGCTAAAAAATATATGATATATACATAACATATCATGAAGCTGTAAAATGAAGCACCTTTTATTCTTTCAGTAGAAAGCCATGAATCTTTCTTTTCAATAAGCCTGTTTACTGCTTAATAAATTACTTACCGTTTTATTAACTGAAAGTTTTAATATAAAGCATTTTCTTCATGAAAATTTGTCAAAGGGAATGTAACAGCTATTATTGTTTTTAAAACGTATTATTCTTTTATAAAACTTTCAAACTGTTTCTGTTGTTGTTTTATGTAAAGCACCTGTATCAAACAATGCACCGTGTAATGTGTGTTTGCGAGTAAACAGGCTTGTGTAGTTTGGAACAGGCAACATTTACCGGATATCAAATTAAGCCATAATGACAGCTTATTGAATTACTTATAATAGCACATTTGTTGTTGACTAAATGATCACAGAATGTCACAACAGGAAATAGGATTAGTGTTTTACATTTAGGCATTATTTGTGGTCTTATAAGTGTTTTCCAGTCGCACCTGTTTAAATGCCTGACACACTCACCTGAGGTTACACACATTTCCTTAAGGGAAAATGAAATATGATGCTCTGTTTAAATTCTTTATAATAACACATGTTAACTAACAACAAAAAACATTTTACTTTATATCTTTACTGTAAGTATGTTTGATACAGATTATTACTGTGTGCTCGAAGTGTGTCTTCCAAGTCAAACTCTTTTTGGTCCTCGTTTTGGAAACTGTGTAATGTAATGCTATATAATGCGTTTGCAGTCTGATCACATGCCCTAACAAATACAAACTACATTCTACATTATTGCGACTAATTAAACTTTTAAATTCTAACAGGAAATATGTGCTTTAATTATATAAAAATAATATTTTCCTCATTTAGATATGGAAATCTTTAAACAACGGAGGCCTACTGCAATTTATAAATAATAAATATTAAGCGATCGTTCACTTATAACATGTTGTAAACGTTACTTGTAAAGGTTACTAAAAATATTGCTGTTCTTGTTGGTTTAGAATTAATATTTACTGATAAATAACAGTCCTTGCACTTAATATTTAATGCTATGCACATTTTATTGATAATGTGTGGCTTTAATGATTTCACATATTATCAGTAAAAAAGGAAGTTAAACAGAAAAAGATCTGTAATTACTGTCCCCACCATAATAAGCAAATAACAGTTATTATTGTCAACATATTTTAATTTTAAATAGCATGATATTAAATGCTCCTTTTCAGGATAGGCATTACTAAATTACCTTTGCTTAATGTAACTTTTGTCTTCAACAGAGCCCATCTACGTGCCCTTTCTTATGGTGGGATCCATCTTCGTGGCATTTGTAATTGTAGGCTCTCTGGTGGCCGTGTACTGCTGTACATGCCTGCGACCCAAACAGCCCACTCAGCAGCCAATCCGCTTCTCGCTCCGCAGTCAGGGCGAGACAATTCCCATGATCCTCACCACGGCTCCACCCAGCCTACGGACACCATCGCGGCAGTCCAGCACGGCCACCACCAGCTCCAGCTCAGTGGGAGGAGGGAGCTCGGTCCGCCGCTTCTCCCTGGGCCGGGGTGATGCTCTGGGCCAGGGTTCTCAACAGCAGCAGCTACTGATGGTCTCATCTTCCTCAGCCTCCACTCCAGTGTCAGTGGCTCCATCCCAACCCCTGCTGCCCCCACCTCCTCCACCACCCTACACCTCCCAACATGGCCTTCAGGGCAGTAACTCTCTCCAGCACCCACACAGTCAGCTACAGTTGCACCATCAGAGCCTACACCCAGCATCAAGCTCAGGGTTCCTCCTGCCGCAACAGTACTTCTTTCCTCTGCAGGAACCCTTTTCTGGGAAGAAGGGCTTTGCTGACTTTAGCCAAAGCTGACAAGGGGCTTGTTGGTTGCTGGTAAATGCTTAAACTGAGATGGACACCAAAGAGCCAGTCGTCGTTGTTGTAGACTCATGTTACAGACGCTAAAACATCTTTCAGCAAACAAGATTGGCACTTGTAAGACTGGATCTGGAATTAAGGAGAGCAGTGTGGGTGCTTGATGGCTGCTATGACTGGCTAGATAGTGGAGCACAAGGTGTGGATTTACCGTAAGCAATGGAGAAATTGTTGGCTGGAGTCTGACAGGTATTCAAGTTCTGAATGCTAAGAACATAAGTTCCTAGAACTTGGATGCCTACTTCAAAGTACCTATGCCTACTAATTATCATGTCTCTTATGCACTTTTAAGCTGCTTACATAAAGACTTCTCTTAATGTTGGAAAATACCAGTCTTATGTGACAACTTGCTGGATCATCAATACACATTAAGGGATTGTGAAAAAATGTGTCTTGACAATCTCAGCCCCATTTTAGGGGTGGGGCACACAAATAGTGCCATGTATAAATGGGGGGTTTGTTATTATATGTTCTCATATGGTCAGATTAAAGTTTTAGTTACGAGATGGAGATGAATATTCTTTATCTCAGGAAAACAGGCATATAAATGTCCTAGTAAAATAATTTTTGCTTTATAAATGGACACCGGTGAAACACTTTACAGTTTGATCATAGCTTCAAATGAATTTAAAACAAAGCTACTTCTGAGACAGTTTATATGTTAAATGTTTGGAGAATGTTAAAGGCATATATTAAATTTTGAATGATTTGTAACAATCTGAAAGCCATTACTTGCTCAGTTTCATATTACATTGACAAAACAGTTTGTATGTTATATGTGATGGGCAAAGTTTTATATATGCCCATATAAATGTACAGACCACCTGGAATTACATCATGTGGTACCAGAGGAAGCCTTCAACTAAGTATTAAATTCTCTAACCAACAGTGTTTTCAGATTAAACTGTAATTAAAATAAACAGTTTTTTCCTTTCACCTACAGTTATTTTGTCTATTTACTCAGACACAAAAACGGTTATTATATTTAAGAATAAAAAGCCTGAATAAGACTCACATAAAAGGTACAGTTGTAGAGTAGGTCTACTAAGAAAACATTACATTCCACAATCCTGTTATTTAATATGGGGAAACTATATGTTTTAATTTATGGACTAATTCTTTGTTTTCCATATGGAGTCTCTAATATGTCTAGGGACACAGCCTTTGGATATATTTCCATCATGAGTCACCAACATAAATAAACAGCTGTTATTACAATATGGAAAAGATAACAATTCTATTAATGTCAGTGACCAATAGAACATTAAGAATGATAAATCATTACAACAGTGACATCATCTGTTAAAATGCATATTTTGTGCTGGCGTATCACTGCCTTTTCCTGTTTAGATTGATATCACTGTGTACATCCTGTTCCACGCCACACACGACGGAATAACACAATGTTTCCTAACCAGACGCAGTGTAATACAATTCCAAACACAACTGAATGTAAATGGCTACACTAAAAGTGAAAATACTGCGCAACATAACCATAGCCATAAACATGAAATTCAAGGTGTAATATTTCATATTGTACTCTATTTTTAAATGACAAATGTAGTGATTAAAAGTACAGATTTACACATGTAAAAATGTTTTTAGATTAATATAATGCTTTTGCAGTAAATGTTGGCCATACATTGGTCTAGACAGGAAATATGCTTTTGGAAGTTTACGGTTAGGAAACAGATGAGATTATTGCCAAATCATGACTGTGTTAAATGAATCCCTGTTGATCTGTACTGGAAATATTCAGTTTAACATACATGATCATTGATGTGATTCCTGGTGCTGGATACATAGTACATTTCAGCACCAATACACTATATCTATCACAGCTAATGGTCAGCGATTTCTCAAGAAATATTTACAAAATAAAGGAAATGATCAGAAGATTTTCAGTTTCCATGTTGAAGTTGTAAAGTTTATTTCAGTAGTTATTAAGTACCAACATGCTAAACAATCTTTTAACAAAAAGACATAAAAGAGAGATTTAACAGAAAAATAAAAACAATATAAAAGTGCATGTTCATTCTTTAAAGTAACCACCACCAGAGGCATACAATTAACATTTAGGCTAAACCAAGGAACGACTTTTTCATTCATGCAATCAGTTACTTTGACAGACAAGATCTTATAAAGCCACAGACCTTTAACCAAAGGTCACTTCATATCTGCAGTCACATTAGAGGGCCACATATCCAGTGTTTGAACCAGTGACAAGACACAACTGAATAAAAGAACCAATCAAAAGCACAGATTAAGAAACTAAAATGCACAGTAGCTATAAATTTACTATTCTTGTCCCGTAAAAAAAAAAGAAAAGATGACGTTTCATCTTGTAGAAGCACAATTACACTGAGATTAGAAACTTACATCCATCCGAGATAAATAATACTGCAACTAATATTAACTAGATAAGATATTCATCACATAAACGATAAAAGAGTGCATTTGTGCAACATTTCCAGTCAAGCTTTAGCAAAGCTTCATACGAACAGAGATACGCATAGAGACATGTGACACGCACGCGCACACCTGTTTACATACAGGGCCATGCATTACCATTAATATACCTGGAGTCGTGCAGACGAACAAAACGAGCAGCGCCACACGATCGGACAAGAAGGACGCCAAACGCACACATATCCTATGAAATTCAGTAATTTCATTCGAGTTAGCACTATCTCCTTCAAATCGTAATTTACCCGGACGATTTTAATAATTTAACGTACATGCATACCGACATTGTTACGGCACACGCGCGAACAGTCACACATACATAAACACGCACCCAAATCTTAGCGCACATGCACATGCAGACGACACACAAATACAGACACACTACAAAACCTGCTCTCCCACGGGGAGAAAACCAACGCACAAACTCCACCATCAAATAAAGAAGCGCTAATAAGACAGTTGTAGTCACAGGCAAAGCTCATGAACCACGACCAGTTTGTGAAGAGAAACTACAGAAACTACAATGTTTTCATTACAAAGCAGATCAGTCCAAAAAGTCACACGCAGTCCAATATAAAAATACAAATTCACAAAATAACTATAGAGACAAAGTTGTATCGGTACGGTGTGGGTGTGGCTAAATCCTCCGTTCCTCCCCTATGCTAATGGCACTTATGTTTAAAGGTTTAACACTGTTCTGGGAATTACTATTATTATTAAGTCAAATAAAAGTTATGGTGCACAACTTATTTAAAATATTTTCATATGAGCCCCTTAGGACCAGCTAAACACAAAATGGGGCAGAGGTTCAATGTGTGGGTTTAAAATCTTTCATTACAACCAGTTATCAGGTAGACAACATCATTATGAGATGGGCAACGTCATTATTTTGGTCTAATGTGTAAGCGTGCTATAACACAACCTAGCTAGAGTCTCTGAAATACTATCTCATAAGGGGAAAAAGTTCTTTTTAGGCACCTTTGTGATCATTGCAGCCGTGTAAGATGTGGAATGCAGAGACTTGTTCAAGACAGCCATTGAAATGTTGCCAAATTGTAGAAAATGGCAGATACATGCAAGCTGAAGGAGATCTGAAAGAGTCAGGCACGATAAACTGACTAAACAAAAATCCCACAATAAAGGAAGAACACAAACATCCAGTTATGGTTGAAGGCAACAACAAATGTAAGGCTTTGATATATCAGATTTAACACAAAATTAAAACATCACATGTACAGTGGTCAAATTAGTGCAGTGTTTTAGAAGTGTAAAAATTACCAGGTAGAAACTCTTATTTCTAAGCACTTTTTTAAAACAGGGATTGCATTTATAATGTGTTTTTAAACGTGGAACTTTCACTGGTGATCTATGACACAGCTGAACACGTCTAATGTTAACAATTAAAAAAGCAGTTAACATAAAAAAGCATTTTGACTTACAGATGTGCCATTAATGATAAGGACATCACAGTCAAAGAGTTTAAACACAAATGTTTTTGGACACCATCATCATCACCACATTTTGGCTGTAATACTCAGAGCTGAAGGAATGGTGGAGGAAAAAGAGAGTCAGTTCTTCATGTTAGTTCTCTTCCACTTAACAGATCAGAAAACCATACTGACCACAGACTGCAAAAATATGCTAGCACAGTGCTTGTGTCTGCTGCTCAACATACAACTACAGCACAGCAGAACTGGATTTTTTTTTCTTTCAAAGACCAAGAGATTTCTCTCTCATATTGATTCATGTTTTTCATATCTGTTGTTGCCCAGTGGCCAAAGTTAAACAGACAGGCTTCAGCTCTCTGTCAGCCTTTAAAAGTAGAGTGACAGCGCAGAGGGGGCGTGGCCCAGCGAGCCAGATCTCACCACTCACTGGTCCGCTGCTTGGTGGTGTCATAAGCTCTGATGACCTCAGACTGGGAGAGCACTCCGTTCTCATCCTGAGAGAATGCGTAGCCGTCTGTAAACAAGTCCAAGAGAACATGAGTAAGACAAACATACTGACACAAATTTCTGCAGAAAAACTTCCGGCAAAATGATACAAATGAAATTATAATAAAACATAAAGTAAACAAAGCATGTCATGAGAAAAATTCACGAAATAAAAAAGCCATTAGTTAAATCATAACCGCAAGACCTGATCTACAACTTCAAACGGCAATCCAAGGTAATATTCACTATCAGGAGGAATTCACTAGGAATAGACTGTGCTATAATATAATCTCTATAATAAACCTAATTTACATAGAAAATAATGACAATTTGTTTGGGCTGAAATATCCTGATATTGCAGTGTTAGTGATTTTGCCCCTGTGTGTTCTGTACTAAAAGGGAGTCTAACAAGCCCTCGCAATGACCTACATACACTAATGGGTCCAAAATGACTGAAAATATTTGTATTGGTCCAAATTAAAGGAGGTCAGTTGTCTGCAGAAAGATGCGGCACAAAGACATCAGTATGCACAACATCCTGATTGCTCGCTTCCAGAAATAAACAAAAAATTCAGATGGGTCTCAGACGGGACCTTGAGAACCCGGCAGTGGCACTGTGGGTGGGCTGGCAGGGACGATCTGAATAGTCTACAGTAATTATCTTGGCACACTCCAAATGGCAAGAAATAAGACACCACAAGTGCTGTAATTATTATTTTACAATTTACAGGTGTAGATTATAGATTCTACCTTAAAAAACTAAGTACATTGTCTAATGAAACTAAAAGAAACGTGTTTGGTTTGATCAAACTGATCTTTCAAAAATCCTCGAATTTGGACTTTAAAATTGGGAGTACTAAAATTATCTGGCTAGTTAAATAGACATTTGATTCTATTTACTCACACTAGTGCTACAGTACTGCACACTGGGATTGAACCTTTGATCTATGACTCACCTTATGTCTCAATTGACTCGACCTCTACCTGTTGGCCTGGGGCACATGCAAGAGGCAGAGGAAGGCAATGCATTGTGGGAATGACAGCGGGACATTGAAATGATTAAACATGACTCTGCTTGTCAATCAAAACACAGCAGCACATGCATAGATGGGGAACGGGAGGGACATTAATGAGAATGCAGATTTAATTATAATGTTACCACATGTTTTTTGTAAGGTAACTGTAATAATGTTTGCGGTATAAGCTACGGGTAAGAATGAACCAACATCAGACTATCATTGAACATCCCTCATCCTCACCTAAAAGCAAAACACAAAAGATAGAGAAAATAAAGGTAACAAGCAGAAAATAAAATTAAATATAAATGCGAAACTTAAAATAAATAAAAATGTGGTTCTCAACTGGATCCACATTTAATGTTAACAGGATGTATTATTTTTTTACCTATTACTTGTTAGCGATGTTTTTTTTTTCTATCAGAACAGACCTGTGACTTTATTGCCAGTTGAAAACCACTGAAATAAAGTAAAAAATAAAAGTAGGAAACTGCAAGTGTAGTATACCAGCACATCAGGAGAGGAAATGTTAGTCAGTTGATAGTCAATGTGTGAATCCTGTGACACTTCATTTAACCTCATAAATCTGCAGGTGCTTTGATTAACACTTTTGGACTGTGATATCCCGAGCAAAACTTTCCAGATCTGACTCAGAAACCCTTACACGACTCCTGGACCCACAACAGCTGCCTGAGGGAAAACCCTGGTGGCATCACGACTCGAGCTTTGTTAGGACAGCTGTTGCTGTGAGTGATGTTACAGATGCATTGCTTTAGCTGTTATCTGCAGCTGTCAAGAACAACCGTCCTCACCTAATTTTCACTGGCTGTGGTTCAGGTTTGTATGTCAGTGAGATTCTGCAGTTCTGCATCCATAAGCCCCTGCGTGTGAGCGTGAATCTGCATGCTGATGCTGCAGATGGGGATGGTGGGGTGTGTGTGAATCAGTGACTCTGCATGAATCTGTTTGTGGCATCTGCGCTGTGGAGGGCGAGTGGGCGCGTCCGCACGTGTGTGCGTGGCGGAGCGCGTGTGTGTCGCTGACGTACGGAGAAGGTTCTGCTGCATGGAGTCGGATCGATACAGACTGACGGTGCTCTTCTTAAAGACGTTCTTCAGAAGCTGGGCTCTCTCAGTCAAACTACAAAGAATAACATAAAGAGAAACAGTCGTGAGACATTTGAGACATAGGCATTGTTATCCACATTAAAAGAGCGTCTCGTCTCTCGCACTCTCCCTACAGATGAAATGAAACACAAACTTCCTGTTGGACAGATGTGTCTTCAGTGAGGGATATGATACAGACAGTGTACAGTACATGTGTACATACAGAGATGATTCCTGCTGATCTTCTGTGTTTGCTTTTTGTGTTTCATTTTGAATGAATGAATGAATGAATGAAGGAAGAGCCGTCCTCACCTTTTTCCCTGCACCACGGCTCCTGGGTCTTTGGACAGCGCCTCCAACTCCTGCACCTCATCCACCAGAGTCTTAAAACACACCTTTTTCATGCTATCATACAGACAGAAAAAAATACACAACACAAACTTAGAACTACAGGAAGAATGGAAAGTTCCAAACACAGTGCTTGTAATATAAGGTTGTCACAGTACTAGCTGACACCAATATCAGTGAAATTTCAGGATACCCAACGGCAATTTAAATAATAAATATTTACAATATTTTAAGTTATTATATAAATATAATAAACACACACACACATATAAATACATTATACATTTCTCAAGTAAACACTGCTTCAGGTTTTTTCAAGTAACTCTTTAAACACATGGTCAGTTATTAATCAAAGAAACGGGGTCAGAAAAAGGAGAAATTCTCTTCTTACAATGATCATTTTAAAACAAACAGACAGCAGCATGTCTATTAGTCTGCATTTACTTGGTATTGACATGTTAGTGAAGCACTGGTACTTTTGGCATTCCTACTTGACATCAAAATAAATACGGATCATTTAACATTAAGGATCATATTTAACCACTGATGCTGTAAATGATAAATGGTGTAACAATCAAAATATACAAAACTGGAGAAGATGGAAGAACCTGGAGAAGAACATGAAAACCCTAAATTACTGCAGTAAATCAGATGGTGACCACAAGGAATGATGAAACAATCATTGGCTGGATTGCTGGTACTGAAGAAACTCAACTCACACTTTGTAGGCCACATCAAAGACCAGAGAGGTGATAGGAATGAAGATCAGGCCCATCCAGAACACTCCTGAACTGAACATCATGTCAGCCTGAAAACACACACACACACACACACACACACACACACACACACACACACACACACACGCGTGAAAAAAGAGAATCAGCTTCTGTCACACTGTCATAACTACCTAAACATATCTGGACCAACCTCACCACAAATGTAGATCATTTAATCTAGTTAACAGGGGCTGGAATGTGAACTCATACTTGTATTTTAAATGTATGAGTGATGTGTGTAAAGAAGAGAAACAGACTGCTCAAAGTGAGCTATGGCAGGTGATAACCTTGACCTGTAGTTGCCAGGACGGCTGCTTTATATATGACACAGAGAAGTGTGGGTTAAACTGTGAGTAACATTATTTTTGGCATATTTTACAATGGGCAAACTAAGATATGCATAAACAGCATTGTTTTCACACCTTGAGTGCTTGTAATGCAAACCTTTAGATTTGTGGTTTGTGGGTTAACGGGCGTTACCGTAATCAGTGTTCTGCACGGTACTAACTGTAAAACTCAGACATAAGTCTTCATTGTGACGTAATTGCTAAACGGTAATTAATCAGTTTATAGATACAGTAGGATAAATTGTCAGAAAATTCCAAACCGGATGAACTTGTTATCTTAGAAAACTCCATCAACCAAAACAAACTACCAGGGTATTCTTAAATGAGAGCTGAGCAAAGCCAGCATTCAAATGTCTGCCAAAATACACCCATGAATTAAATAA
>JAZGTK010005670.1:0-21994 GCA_036877625.1 Ambastaia sidthimunki
CACAAACAAGAAAGAAAATACAGATTCAAATGTGTGCAATCCACTGGCACTGCTAGCGGCTCTAAACACTCTGCTTTAGCTGTGCTAATGAAATTTTGTGCTTAAATAAAAATGCTCACCCACCTTTTCTTCCTGAAGTGATTTCTCAAGTTCTAAAATGTTGTAATTTCCGGGTAATGATATTGGTCAAATAAAGTTTCACTGTACATGTTGATTGATGAATTCTGTATACTGAACTGACATTTACATGGACATAAATGCATTATGCAGACACGTATAAGCAATGCAACAAACAGTACAGTACATTAAGGTATTTAGTTTTCTGGATTTGTGTTCCCTGGAAATCAAAGAGGAATGGTACAGGAATGCTGTTTAAGGCTTGTACACTAAATACTGTGGATGAAGAACAAGTGTAATGCCTGTGGCAGCACAATCATTATTAAAATACATGAATAAAGCATATATTACAAACCTATTGTACATCCTTTGCAATTTATTTTGTGGTATTAGTGCTATAAGACTGAAAAAGAGAGAAAAATGAAATTGCACATTTGCAAAACGCATTTATATTCAGATAAAATTACATTATCTTACAATTTCAGAACTCTTACACAAAAAGCTTCTCAGGAAGAAGTTCTTTTTTCCTTTTAAATACATTTTTTTTGCCCCTGTGCAATAACAATAGAGACTGAAGCTTTCAAGTGGTATAATTCAGAGTAGCGGTCTGACAATTAGCACAAATATCTCACGCGATTCTCTCAGATCATGTCTTTGCTAATGCACCCCGCGCGATTGTCACTCACGCTCACAAGCAGCAATTTGGCTTCGATTTCAGGCATTTGTCAGTGATTTTCACAGAACTGTTGGCGAGTGTGTGCAATGTGGAACATAAGAGAAACACTTTTCAAATCACTTTTCAATTTACAATTTGATCTCAAACTATCCATTATAGCACACGTCACTAGTTTTATGGTGTATGACATTGCTAAAGCTGAAAGGAATATAACATAATTAAAGCTTTTTTAAATTGATAATGGCACCTATTATAAGCTATAATCCTTTTTCCCAGATTACAATTTTGTTTTTTGGTGGACGTACACCACCCAAAATCAGTTAGTGTTCAAATTCGAGGTGGAAACAAGACTTTTTCTTTGTCTCTCTCTTCCTTTATACTGTTCTTTGTTTCTGCAAGACTGCCACGAGAGGAAAAAAACAAGCACACATGCAACCTTCACAGACCAGCTTTCTGCATATTTCCACCGCATGTAAACATAGACAGGTCACTGGGTACAGAGACAATAATCGCTCCATAATATTCGTAAAGTATTTTTACAGCCAAGTACCTTGACTGTAAACCACAGCTGTCTAGTCATGTTAGCAAAGACATCATTATTCATTAGATAAGTTTATTTAAAACAACGTACGTTAGTGATCATATAATGTAGAGAAGCACTGCTTGTTGCTATCGCTCAAGGCTTGCCAACAGCACTGGGGATGCAAAGGCAATGTACAACTCCTCTCCACATGTACATAATAGATAGAGGACAGAGTGTACTAGCACAGTGATATCAAATGAATCTTTTTATTGATGGCATGGAGAGGATATTTTGTCTAGTGGAAATACACCAAAGATTTGCATTCACACAGGCAATTCATTCCAAATGAGCTGACTTTTTATGACACTGGGAAAATATCTGGAAGTTTAGTGTTAGTTTAACAAAGTTTTAAAAAACAAAGTCATGGGATGACATTAGCAACCCACTTTGACATATTTGAACACACACATTTATATAGGCATGTAAATGTGTGTGCATTTACATGCCTTTATAAACACACACTTTGGAATTTATTTTGACTTTACTGGCGTAAAAAAACTGTTAACTGTCTGCAATACAGTGCATTACAATCTGAGCTGGACGATTATTAGGGTGTAATGTGGCCCAGCTAGAGGCAAAGTGGACAATGGCCCTGACTCAACAAGTGCAGCACGTAAGCGGTCTCCACACAGCTTCCGCAGGGCCTTTCTGGATCAGAAGTAAACATAAGAGCTTCAGTGCTCAACTCCACCAACTTTCATCCTGGCGCTCCACTTTTAGCATGACAGCCTGAATGGATGTTTTCACTGCTAAATGTCCTGCTGGTCACAAAAGAGAAAGAGTGAAGAAATGTGTAAATATTGACTCAGCGTTTGGCTGACAGAGGGTCTGGCATGGTCACACGTGGGGCAGGGAACACTGAATCTGTAGGGAAGACAGAGCCCCAAAGCCAAAACTATTTTGGGAAGGGTTGGCCAACCGAGATGGGCGCTGTCGTGGAGAGGAGTGGGCAGATGATTTGCACAACCAAAATAAAAAGTAAAGTCAGCTGTAACCAGGCATTCTAGGTTCTTTTTATGTCTAAAAGTGCACTGTTAAATTCTCCTGAAAGTCACTTTTTTTTTTTTTTAAGTGACACCGGGGAAAGAAGTACAATTTTCATTAAGGTACAGACACAACTAGTTTCTTAAAACTCCTCAGGTAAGTAATGCTTTAAGTTGCAGTCACACTGGGCTTTTGATCATGGGAAATTACTTCACTGCAAGTATTGGCAACATGATATCACGCTCTGGGGTTTTTGTTCATAATAAACAATACATCATGAATAACTAACATCTACTCCAGTTTCCTGCAATACTACAAACCATGCAGCTCTAAAGTTAGTATGCTTTGAGCCAGGAAGTCAATCTGCAAAGTTCATATCATCTGTTGGTCAATACATTTTTACTGCACAAATCTTCTGTAAAGCATGGCCTTGTGATTTCAACATCATCCACAACACAGACTCTTTTAACAGCTACATAAAAATAGAATTCTGAGACATCTGACAAGCATTTCTCCAGAGTAAGATGTTAACACAAGAGTTCACTTATCACTTTAGCAATGTGACATCTTAAAATATGCAAGTTAAATAAGGTCTACAAAGTTGAGCCTGTTGAAAGCAGCCGGCATTAAACAAATAAGAGTGTTTGCTTCTTACACAACCAAAATATGTTATTTTCATATCATCTTGTTGCCCTGCCTTTCATGTCACTTTTTGCCTTCAGCCTGAGAGAGTGACATTGCAATTACTTTACATCTCTGTTTTTGTCTGTTAGGAAGAGAACAAAAATACATAGACAAAATATATGCAAAGACAATACCAGAGCTACTTACAAGCTACAGCTGGGGCCATGGTCATCTAAAACTAACCTAAAAACATCAAATCTGGAAGGCCACAGGCATCCTTTCTGATGATGAAAACTGACTTATCATTTCATGGAGGGCACCTTTGAAAAGGACCTTGCCATGGAATATTGTTTAACGGTCAGCTCACGTTCCCGTGGAGTCACCTGTTGACTTGGTTACTTCTGCTCGTGTCACAAAAAACCTTGTGTATTCATTTCACACAATCATGTAAGTTTGAAGTACAGAGATTTTTTTATTCAAGTTTTAAAATCAGTTTTATTCTTTTAAATCTGTTTTTTAATTCTAGTTTTTATACCTTTTAATTTTCATTCCAGCCTAACTGGATTGTTTTAATTATGTTACAGACAATTGGCCCATTTCTTCACTTTTGCCGTTCATTAAATGCATGCAATTTTGAGTCTCTCAACTTCTATAACGCTTTCAATTAACCTAATTCTATTGTGCACTATTTGATTAGGACCCACTAAGCCATTTTTGTAATGGATGGGAAACGGGGTGGGGGTTTCTGCATCGTGCTGCTTGGTTTCAAATGTCTGCAGTATTTCAGGTCTCCGGAATGGCTACAAATGAAAAGGATGGAAGCAGAGACAAGACCACGAGACAGAATATGAGAATCAATGGCAATCGAATTTAACGTCTTTGGCTTTAGTTTCTAATGTAGTAATTGAATTATCTACCATTTAAAAGAGAAGTGTCGTTCAATATCTTTTCGCCACAGATTGGGAAAGCAAGCAAAAGCTCTTGCATGCTCCAGGCAGCATGAGTACACCAAGGCAATCTACTGGCTTAATATAAGCATGCTGTGGAGCGCTAAATGAATAGGTGTGCTATTTGTTCACAATCCCTTAACTTGCCTGAACAGCGGGCGTAGGATCAATTGAAGAGTTTTTACAGCCAAGCTAATTAATCTTCATCATGAAGTAAATTGGTAAAGCGGTAGGTTGAATTGGTCAGCATGCACTTCAAAATAAATCTCATTTTACTAATTTGAAAAGATGCTAATGAGCAAAGATTACATTAAACTGAGGAATAAAAGGCAAGAAAAAGTCCGCCGGTAACATAGAAGGTGGGCACAATTAATCTATCATATGAAGCATATATTGAGGGAACCATGTGTAACGTATAACCCCCCTACACAGTTTTACAGAATAGTGTTACAGTGATGGTATCAGGTGGTAATGCCATAGTACTCATATATATATATATATACACCATGGTAATAAATGTTTACAATATACATTAACTATGGCCTTTTTAATGGTAATACAATAACCTGACAAAAATCTTTTAATACTACATGGTAATGTCCAAAAAACATGAAAATACCATTATACCAAAAACAAAACAACATGATTCCAACCATTTATAAAAGGAAAAGCACAATTTATGAGAGGAAAATGTCCTATAGACATCCAAACATTTCGCACACTTTTAAGTCCAGGGCTGATACTACATAGCAAAACACTCAGCTGCATGAAAAATGTTTTTCCAGCATCCATAACCCAGCGGTATCTTGCTGTTTATGATGCAATATATTTTATAGCCTAAATCAGACAGAGAACAGCGGTCTTCACATAAGACCAGACAATGCATACACCAAACACACAATGACCCTGCAGACCACAGAGAAAACAACAGTGACGCAAGTAGCTTTGTTCCCACTTGTGAGACATACCAGCTTATAAAACTATAGAGTTCAGGGTCACCCTGGATTTCAAGGATTTTCAGAGAGTTGGTGACTATTATAGTAATACAGCAGACAAATTTTAACGCTACATTACTTTGGCTACGTTTACACAAAAGCGGTTCTCAATACAATTTGGATTGCTAAATCATACACAGCTTAGTTATGAAAATGAGTGATAGGTGGCAAACAGTATTCAGTCAAAAATCAGTCCTGACTTTTCTTTTTTGTTTACGGAATCAACAATTTCACATTTCACATGTATTCATTTGGCAAACGCTTTTATCCAAAGCGACTTAAAGTGAATTCAATGTCTAATTTTTTTTTTCTTGTGTTCCCTGGAATCGAACCCACAACATTTGCACTGCTAACACAAGTGAATTTAACTGCAATTGCATAGGGCACCTTTTACATAGCATGCTGTTCGATTTTAAAATTTTCAAGCGTACTTGCGATTTGATAACGCTTTAAATTTGTACAATGAAATTAAATTCAAGTACATTTAAAAACTGAACATTATTTAACATTTAAATCTTAAATTTTAAATCGTTTTGGAAGAAGAAAGCTTTTCTACAACTCTTCTATCTACATCAACCACAAACTACCTATACAAAACTTTTTGAAGTATTAAAATCAGTTAGTTATTGCAAAACACTGCGTTATACATATTGTGATATTCCACATCACTGTTTCTGGTTTCCAGGAAACATAAAGGAAAACTAGGGAGCTGGTCAGAGAGATTTAACAGAAGGGAAGGCAAGCAGTTAGCATCACGTGGGTTCTTCATCAAAGAAAGCCACTCAGCACAACTCCTTGCCATCACCTTCCATGTGCAGTGGAATTAATTACATCCCGTTTCCTGGCAACCAAAATCCCTGCACTGGTTCATACATCATCTCATTGAGCAGAGGGTGTGTGTGCGTCACATGTGAGGAGAGGTTAGGGAATGGAGGCACTACTTGTGCGCAGACTCCATGCACGCATTTGCAATCCATGCATTCTCACAACAGATTCCCTTCCCCCTGGTTTTATTGCCATGAAGCTGTGGAACCTTTTTTCATCATATAAGGGATCCCAAAGTCATTTCCATAGGTCACCACTCAGGCCCCTGACCTCTTTCCAGCCTTTATTGTTAGCCTTTTTTACAACAGATGTGGGTTTGGGTGTTAGGACTCAGACAGACCCCATCAACCTTAACCTCCCCCACAAAGCCTTATGCTACATGTGCCTTTGTCTCCAAGAACAAATGATAAGGAATCAGATGCTTGGTTCAGAAGAACTTGACAGCTCTTCTATACAATCTTTTCTTTCTAAATTGTGCACAAAAAAAGTGAGGAATTTTGAGAGATTGATAAAAAAGCTCAAACTTCAAAGAGATCAAAATCTCTATTTCAATCTAGAACAATACAGATATAACAAGCTACAAAACTTACATATAAAACGCACAAGCAGAGGTGTAAATAAGCCCAAACTGAGTTTATATGGCTAAATTTCAGAAATGTAACGTTCACAAACAGTTCAAAAAAACCCCATATATATTTGTGTACATATTACACAAATCAACTGATGTCTTAGCAGATTCCCTCTGAATATGTTATCAGTTTTTATAGAAGAACTTCTGAAGAAAGCAGTTGTTTGAAAAAGACATTTTGGAAAGCTACTTGGACACAGATGCAGTAACTCAATGAGCAAATGACAGTTATTTAGAAAGGTATGTTATTCTAATAGCGAACTGCCTGAAGTTGCACAAGATGACAAAGAATTTAATAACTGGAAAAACTAAATGGTTTTGTCAAGCAAGGTAGACAGGTACAAGATGACATGTAAAACTCGGACCAGAAAGAGCTTTTTGTTTTGCTTTGACAGTGACCTAGTTCCAACCGACTGGCTATCAGACTGGAATGTGAGTGTCATTAAAGTTCTCTGGTTTGTGTCTTCCTGCTGAGCCCTCGCACGAAGAACGCAAACAGAACTACACAGTTTCAAAAGTTCCTGGGGACATCTTCCCTCCGTGCTGTCATGGAAAAACCATGTTCTGTGGGTGTATTGTTCTGAGGCAAGTGTTAGCCGGAGACAGATTTTCTAGGACACACCAAAACACGGCACTCCAAAACTGACTTTTTATGTCTACTGCGTTCCTCAACCTGTCGCACTAATAAGCCTTCAGAGAGAATAGGGCAGTAAACCGTCAAAGTGTACGATCTCTTATGCTTAAACTTTAACTTTTTCCGGCACTCTCTCTGCCTGAGGCTCTGCTAATTGCTGGTGTGCACAGCACATGACAGACTTCTTTATAAATACCCGGCACTTTAGGCAGCCTTTGAGCCACACAGGGATCATAAAACTGCCCTCTCTCTTTGCCCATTGGACAGGGACAGTCTCCATTTGAGGTAACTAGCTCCAGAAGGAAGGAAAAAGCTGTAAAACCTGCGAATCTCCCTTTCAAATCAGCTAGTAAAACAAATGAGTCAAATAAAGGGCAGGACTCAGATTCCAGCACTTCACTGGCATAAAAGGGCACCGCATGCCAATGTCTTGTGGCCCCAGAGAGGGACAAGTACTGGGGCATGGCTGATTCTTTACCTTACAAGATGGAGATTTGTTTTCTTAAATCAGACACTGATTTAATGCATTTAAAGGGACAGGACACCCACAAATAATATTTATTTCATGTTGATCTACACCTGTATGATTTTTTTTTTCCTGTGTAACACATCTGGGGATTTTAGGCAGAATGTTTCATACAGTGACAGTCAACTGGTGGTGTGGTGCCAAATGACAAATAAGCACCAAAATATTGCTGTGTGTAATACTCCTTTGTTCGAGTAAGAGACAGAAAATGTAAGTAGTTCTTTGCTGATTTTCCATTCCATTCACATATTTAAAGGGGAAAAAAGATTAAATAAAACTTAATTTAAAAAACACTAATATTTCTCTCTATTCTATAAGACTTCAGAAGACTTTAAATAAGCATAATATACATTTTAACAGTGCTTGTCATTTTTGGAGCACAACAGCATCCGTCCCAATGCATTTTCCCAATGCGTACTGAAAATAACTTTCTGCCTGTCTGTAGAAGGACACAGTATAGGTTTTTACCAACATGAGGGTGAATAATTCATTATGAAATGAATTTTTATGTGAGCTACTATTTAAACTGTTGTGTATGCATTTTTTCCACACAGTTTGTTGATATGTTGACAGTGCATGTTGCAAAAACACAATTTATATCTTTTGACAGCCCATTAATCATATTACAATCTCCTATTGCTCTAAACCACAGATCGCAATCTGAACGGCCATATAATATGCTGTGAAGTGATACAAGATCTCTCTAATAGCTATGACTTGCTTATACACTAAGCTGGATCAAATATGGAAAACTGAGAGTGCTGTGGTCTATAGAGAAAGGCACAATGAGAGCTCCATTTCATCCCAAAGGAAGCTGGTTTTTAAAAACATCAGAGATGATTTTGAGGTAAATGATTATATAACTGTTATATCCGTCTTGTAATGAACAGGATGCTACTTTTGTGCACCCAGGAGGCTACTTAACCCAAACTGCTTCAGTAAACACAAGCAACAAATGGATAGCATAAAAGCGACTTGTATTTTATTTGCAGGGGTGACAGTGGCTCAGTGGTTTAAAGAACAGCCAGTGAGCCTTGTGTTTGCAGAGGCATCAATCTGAGTTACGCTATTCGGCTATTCGATAGTGACAAATGTGGCCACGTTATTAAACGCCAAGTGTGAATCTAACATATTCAACTTTGAGATAGACAGACAGTAAAAGTGCAACTTAAAACTCTATTACACCGTGACTTGAAGATTCCAACAAGTCCAACATGAAAAAAAACTCAAAGCCTCAATATTTCAAAGCCTCTGAGTGTTTCATTTATTTCCTCCAGCCAACTATACTTTAAAAAGCCACCACCAGTCAAAAGCAAGGCTTTCTGAACACATTACCACCACAGAATTTAATTGCAGCCTGGCACTAACACAACTTCTCAAATTTGTTTGGTTCTTTAAGTCAGGACAACAGGCAGTGTGGGGCCACACAAATGCCTTCAGATTCCTCATCCCAAAGGCAACATTACTGTATTGACCGTGTATCAAATGCTCACTTTAAAGAGAAGCCTCTAAGGGCCTATACAGGGGCTGAACTCTGGTTTCAATCACGCTCCCTAGAGTGTTTCTGGATATGCCTGTGTACATCCACAGCACGGCACAAACCTAGAAGGCCTCACTCACATTAGTCATGTATCTGGCAGCAAAGCTGCAAACAGTGCATCATTTGTGAGGTGCTGAGGTATTCTTCTTTAAAAGCTGGCCCAACAACACATTTCCCGTGTTATATATTAGTGGTATTTTATCTGTGGTCTCTCCTTAAGTGGCATGTGAAGTGCATTAGCTCACAATACATTGCACAAACACACACAGATCGATTTGTATCTGTAACTAAATGCCCCAATTAATGCCAGGCCAATTAAATTTGCACAGAGTAAGAAATGCATGTGAATACAGCTTTGTATTTTTAGTAACTTTTGGAACCGCTACATCACAAATATAAGGTCTGATATAAGATTTGATCTGGTCTGTATGGTGTCCGTGTTGGTCACAGACCGACAGAATGTCACAGTCAGCATTGTGCCCATTTTACATCGTTGTACATTTATTCTATGCTAACAGACATTTGCAATCCAAGTATGGCATCAACTCACTGGTAAAGCGCCTGTCATATGAAAAGGTCATGAGGTGTCATGAATAATTGGGCACTGCTGATGTAGACAAGAATTATACTGCACATCTATGTCACAGTCAGCAATATTTTAGCTCATTTCAGATGTAAAGGAACTAAATGCCAAAGGACAGAAAATGCCAAAATTTACTCTTTTCTTCTCAATATGAATAAAAAAAGCGTTTCATATCTCTTTAAGCATCAGAGCTGTTCTCACATTTAGAAGATTTCAAGAAGGACTTTCATGATTCAGATATATTGCCAATAAGGCAACAGTCACTGATTTAGTTAGGATGACACAAATTGATGCCAATTGAAAATAAGTGCATATGACAACAACTGCACCATCTCTCTGCCCCTTAAACACAGCAGAATAAGATTTATTCAACCCAATGTGACACACTCAAGCCTGCAGTCATTTCCATCACAAAATTGCATGTGACAAAACAGATTAAGATATAATAATGGGGAGAAACAAAACAAGAATTGGGTGCAAAGCTGTTTAGGTCTAAGACACAGGCTGTGTCTCAAAACCTAGCGTGCAAACTAACTTGACAGAATTTCTGGGCATGTTTAAACATACATAGCTTTACATAAAAGGTACAACAGCAGTATATAGATGGTATCAAAAGATTATTTTAGTTAGTTAGATAACAATATCGATGTGCTGTGGTATTACAAAGGTTTTTGGTTCTCTGATACTCTGTGATGCCCAGAATTGCTGTCCAGGAAGCTCACTGTTCCGGGCCACAGCCTACAGCCCACAATCTTGAGGCTCAGCCCACAGCCCACAATATTGGGTCTATGTACACAAACAAGTGATATTCCCCTGTCACTTACATGTTTACAAGACAATACCTACAATTTTGGCAACTGTTGACTGATGTCTTACTTGTACAACATGTTTAAACTACTTTCGAAACAGTCCGTCATACGAAGCAGCATTTAAATAACGGTCCTAATCCATAGCAATGTTTGAAAACACTGTAAGCGCTATTAACATAAACTAATGGAGACACATCGGACACACATGTTAACTATCTTTCTCGTGTAGTTTATTTTAAATGTTATTTTAGATTTTAAAGAGAAGAGTTAGTCAAGTTAGCCGAACAGCTAGCCGCTAATCTACCGTGTACAAAAGTAAAACGAGGAGACGAAACACTATTTCTTTTTCCTATCTATAAGATCTGTATTAAGGTTGAAACATAAGGGTTTAAAGTCATTTTATCAGTCAAATCCTGGCTATATCATAATTTATAAGACCATACTAGCAGTTAAAGCGCAGTTTTTATTTTTCAACAGTTATCCGGATAGTTAGCCCGATTTCGCTAATGTAAATAACGGGATATGAAACCCGTTTTAACAGTTCATTTCATCTGAGCAAAGCAGCCCGTTATTTTGCATACAACGATTACATACCGAGTTATCAGACTGTTTTAAGACAATGCTTGACAGATGAAAAAGTTTTCGACGTGTGTTTTAAGAGACTGGATTAATCATAAACCTCAAAACATTTAAAATATAAACTACACAGAACAACACGTATTACTTAAAAGTGTGTAAAAGCCTAGATGACAGTTTCTACTGAAAACAACCTCTGAAAGCAGGATGAGATGCGTGTCTGTGAACAAGAAGACTGATCATAACTGACTGATCAAAAACGACCACGAACTTACATCATTAAGTGTTGATCACACACACAACTCAGACATGAATAATCTAAACACACATTGGCATTGTGTGCGAAGCTGTTTAGTCTGATCTTGGATCAGTTATAGACCCAATCAGGTGCGATATGGAGTTTTAAGAGCTTTCTCTGCGTTTCTTTTCGGTCCCGATTTTTTTCTCGTACATGAATATTAATAAATAAAAATAAGCATCCCAGTGACATTATGGGATTTTTCTTTCTTTTTCTTTCTCTGTCTGCCTCGATCTGACATGCGCCATCTTTGCAGAAAGGCACTCTTTGGGTCTGCAGTTGCTTGCAAACAAAGAGCAAACCCTCCGAGCGGCTACCAATTTAACAACAACCATTGCACAAAACGCGAATTGAGTTTACAAAAAAAAACATTAAATGCAACATGCAATATTTAAATGAGACCGCACTGCTCGTACCTTCTGTGTGTGTGATCCTGGCTCCAAAGAACAGAGCTAGAAACAAGAGACGACACGGTATTGCATCCATCATCATCTTCATCATCCTCCTGCCTGCGCTCAGACTTATTCTGCTAGACTCAAGTTCTTCAGGCAGACTGAGCTGCCGGAGGAGTGGAAGAGAGAGAGGAAAAAACGGAAGAGTAAAAAACACGTTTGATCATTGGCTAGGACGGATCAACACCGATCCCCGCCCAGCCAAAGTAAAACCCACATCTCTCTCTTTCTCTCTCTCTGGACCTCAGCTGGACTCTGTTATTGCATAATAACAAATTCCATGTTCCCTGTGTGATTTGTTTTGGCCATGCGAAAATAATATTGTAAATCTGTCTGATCATTTGTGCAGCACTTTTTTTCCACTGAATTGAAGTCGAGATATAATTGAGTTTGTTATACTTTTACAATAAGATCTAGGGATATTTACTCATTTAAAATGTTTATCAGGCTAGTAGGTGGGCAGTGGGAGCCACAAGCAACATACAAAGACAAATAGATATATAGTCTTTAGGTCTATATGAAAATGTTTAAACAATCTAATAATAACAATAACGAAACACACATAAACTATCATTTCTGGAGATAATGGCGTTTGTGCAGGCTTAGCTTCTCAGTCATTCTCTTTGCATATATTCATCCAAAAGGACAAAGAAACTGACCTCCTCAAACCTTCCACCCCCCAAACGCATGGGCAGTGACAGAGATTGATGATCGCCTATTGTTTAATGTCTGTCTTGGCCTTGTATAGGTCTAGCATACAGGGTTTGCTTACTAAGAAGCCCTACCCCCTTCTCCATACTAACCAAGACCCTGATGCATAAAAATATGCGGAGTAGCTTTTAAATATTGCAACAGTGATGTTTATCTAACTCCACTGCGAATTGTCACGTTCTCGTGATAGAAAACCTCACAAGCTATTATTGAGAAGACAGGAGGCTTGATATTTTATGTCATACCTATTTTTGGTTGTTGTGATGGGGTCAAACAACATCCCCCATTACTTCATTGTAGGCTGCCATCTGGATAGTAAGAGTGCTGTGTCATTATAAGAGCCTGATGTAAACCACATTCTGAGTGTTCAGACCTGATAACCACATTTGTACCAAGTTTGTGTTCTGTATGTCGTCATAAGTTTTCACTTTTGATTGTGCTGTGAAGTACTCAAGTAATTGTACTTATTTATTATGCATAATTTAAAAGCTAAATGCAAATACCAGCAGTTTTACTCAAGATTTCTAAGGGGAAAAAAATCTTTTTGTAGACCTTTCGGACCATTCGGAAAACAGAATGTTTTACTTGACATCATAACATAAATCTGTCCTTTTATTAAAAACATTTATGTCTTACTGGGCTAACAAATAAAGAACACTTTCTGAACTTCTATTTAAAACAGAATCCATTTCATTGTAAAATGTAATTGTCCACAATTACGATCATTCGTTTTTTGAAGTAACGTTTCACATCTTTTCTAACGTCTTACGTTTCACAGCATTGCTGGAAAAATCATGGATATTTTGGGATTGACGTCAGCACAATGTGGTTTCAATTCATTTTTAAATGTAGTAATTTTAAGGCGTTGCAACTGGCAATGGAAAATTTCCTGTAGCTTAATTAGAAGCTTACTTGTTGAGCATAAATTGTGATTTGAATCAGATGTTAACTTGACTTGTTTTCGCCCTAATAATGGGTGTGGTTTTCACCTTGAGACATACTTGAAATGGGCTGTCTGGTGGCACACCTAATTTAGCGCCCAAAACTCAGAAGCAGCCATTAATTTACACTGCACAACAGTGTTATCCTAAGGTTTCTATGGCTATTAAGCAGTAATGGGGTTAACCATAAGTAGGGCAAACAAAAATGTGTTAACTTAAGGGAATATTTTGGTCCACAGAGTAATTCTTCAACAAAGTACATGTTCAAAAGAGATGACAGTATTTTTGTGCTAATTAGGCAAAAAAAGAGTGTATTATATTATGCAGAGAATAATAATGTTGCTTCTATTAAAACATATAAATATACATACTTTTTAATAGAGATTTTTAAAGGACTGTCCCATCAAAATCAATATACAACTAGATGTAAGCCAGTGCAAGTTGCACTTTGTAAAATGATGTTAAGATGTGGATGGTTGCCAGAACGTTTTAATGTGGTTGCTGAGGTGTTCTGAGTGGTTGCTAAAGCGCTTTGATGAGTGATAACTAGCCCAATGGAAATACACCCACACCTGTGATATTTGGTCCCTAAATATGGCCCGGGTGTCTTGTTCATGTTTGTGGGGATTTTAACCTCATTAATTGTTTGCCTGGTAAGAACTGCAGATCTAATCAGCCTCAAAAATTAGCACACATGACCATTCACATCAATAGCAATGGTGCAGGATTAATTCTGTACAAAACTTGGGGTTGGGTTTTATTGAAAAGTACAAGGTCAAAGATTTTAACTATTGGATGAATCTGTATTGTTTCAGAATTATGTTTTGTTGCCATACTTTGCTCCTTGAAGGCCTCAGAGGTCTCAAAATTGGGATGTACTGCACTAAACTAATAAAAAAGCGTTCTAAACCTTAATTAAACTTCTTTCCAGAGAGATGTTTGTTGTTTTAGCACAATGGAAATACTGGTACCCTGATTTCACAGGAATGTCGTTTTCCAAAACCTGAAACAAATGTTCTCTGACAGAAGTGCCTCCAAAGTATATTTTCTGACTGTTTTGTTTGATTATCAAAATATATTTTGTTCTTGCTTAATGAGTTCTGAGAAAACTTCCCTCACAGTTTACACATAGTTTTGTGTTTCTGCTAAATGGCCCTGTTCCAGTTGAGGAACTTGTATGTACTTTGAGGATGTGGCTCTCGAAAACAGATACATGTGGGTGAGGACAGTCATTGTCATTTCTAGACTAACGGGTTAATCACAATTGTTGTCACATGCATCCCCATGTGTCTTGTCTGTCTCCTTTGCGAAAACACTCATTCTCTTGGCTCTCTTACAGGTTACAAAGGGTCACACACCATTTATCTTTAATTAGTCTTATACCACAGCCTTTTCCAACACGTGTTCTCATTCAGGCCTCACAGATAAATGAGATAAATATATTTTAAACTGCCCTTAGATAGCTTTATGTGTTTTAATTATTGTAGGCTAGATACCAAGGCAGGCCGTTATTAGTATTGTTCATAGTTAGAGGTTTTTCTACATTAAACAATGACATTGAAACTGGTGAAAATTACAGATTTAAACTTGAAGCATTCCAATGTCATTTAAAGTAACATTATTAACATATTTGTTAGTAATGGAAATGTTAGGGAAACGTTTTTGCAGCTTAACATGGGAAGCTGGGAGAATATCACAGAGGGCTGTTTGTTGATAATAAGCATGCATTCATTTAGAACACCCTGGTAAACACCTAGCAATGCCCTAGCAACAACCCACAACACCACAGAATTGAGTTTTGCATGGACAAGCAACACTCATATTATTTTCAGAAAATGTAATAATCTAGTAAGATTCTAAATCCAAATTAACAAGGAATTTGCGTGATATTAAATATATACATTGAATTAAATTCAAAATAAAACAGGATTTTTAAATAAACACTAACAACCACTCCACTGATCCAGCAGTACAAACACTATTTGTAATCAGAGTCAATTATTTTCCCCTCACTCTCATTTTCCTGATTGCTGTTCTGACACAGGCTGCCAGGCCCTCCTGGTGCTGAGGTGACAGTAGCAGACTTCTCTTTAAGTGTTAATGGAACGTCACCAGCTGTCCACACAGGTAGATCCAGAGTCCTGCTCCTAACCATCTGTGCATCCTCCATCATTACTGTCTCTAAACAGCAGGAGAAGGGAGAGGAGAACAAGGTGCCCATAGCTTGGAAGGAAAAAAATGGAAGGAGGGATTAAAGAGAGAAAGAGATAATGAGAAAGAGTTGGCCAGTCCCTGTGGAATACGTCCCAGCTGCCATTCACAGCCCCGTCGGCCTTCCCCAACCACCTGGACTTTTTTCCCACACTCACAAATCTCACCCGCGAAAATCTGCCCCAATCATGTGAGGCAATGCAAATTTCACTCATGCGTTGAGAGGCTGATCTGGCATCAGAGATCTCTTGTTAAACTAAGTTATTATTTGCCCGGTTAATCTCAGCTGTAATGCTTTTATGTAGCTTATGTTTTCCTTTGAATAAAAAGAAGTGTTTTGCAACCTTATTACATTTACACATTTTATTTAGATTAGGAATAAAGGTTTTGTATTTAAATGAAAAAATAAAGCAAGTTTATCAAATTACGACAAGCTGTTCCCACTATGCTAGAAAATTCTATTTATTTGTATAGCGCACAATTCATTCCAAACCAGAATTGCAAAGAAATGTTTCATATAACCCTCAAGCCAAACGCAACAGTGTTGGGTAAACAATTGCTGATTGATTACAACACCAGGAAAATTACTTCCAGCCCGTTAATTACATAATTATGCATAATTAATCATAAATTCTAATTGAGGTGAATTGATTCATTCCCACAAGCCAAACGACCAAAATAACGTATCTACTATGTGATATAATAAAAAATAAGTTAAAAATAAACAAACATGCATATAGCATGACATTTTAAATGCATTAAAACACACAATTGCCTTTCTCTTTAATAAACGTTTAATATCTACAGCGGAGAAAAGTAACTTTACTATAGAATTCATCAGGGGATCAAGAGTGCTTTAGCTATTGTAGGTTATTAGAAATATAACTTCCCTGTGAGCAGAATATTGATTATTTGATATTATGATCAGATACAATAAAATACAACATCACACAGGGTTATAATGAGGGCATATCCTGAGTGACCACATGGTTCTGTCATTCATAATATATAGGAAAATACATAGTAATTATCTTACAAATAAATTACATCCCATAATTTATTGACTTTCTCCAACTTTTGCTTATACATCATACCCATTGGCCAGTAAATACTTACATTACAACATTACACACTTAAACATGTCAGTCATCTTCAGAGGACAGAGCATTGTGTTTTGTTGAATGTGCATATAAAAGCCTTATTCAAATTGTTTGCAAAAGGTAAAACAAGTATGATCTAGAAACAGAGACCTTTAGTTCTGTTTCAATCAGGTAAGTAAGTCGAAACAGTTTTCATCCATCCCAATGCACGCACATTCAAGTATGCATAAAACATTATTCTCTGACACTCAGGATAAATCTCTCTGAGGCCCCCTTGAGGAATTAATGTGTAACGCACAAGCAAATAAACTGCCACACTGCTTTTCAGTCTTCATCAGTCATTTCCGCAGAACTTTCTATAAAACATTTTACTCAGCAGACATATACAGTAGTTAATTCCTTTTCTTCACCATAATCAGAAATACCTATAACTTCTCTTTTCATTTTCTTTGTGGCAATTTTTTACAAAATTCACAGACTCCCCTACTGAATACAATACAGGATAAACAGCAAAACAGAAAGTATAGTCAATATTTGTTATGACAAAACAAGCAATACAAAGCCTTGAAAAGTGTTATTACATATTTACTCTGTTATGGGCAATGATGCACAAGATTGTCTAAAATTTCCTGGTTTCTGCTTGGGTTGTGCTGTCTATACCATATTTATCACTGTATATATGGGTTGTGCTGTCTATATCACTGTATATCACTGTATATATGGGTTGTGCTGTTTACATCACTGTATATCAATGTATATATGGGTTCTGCTATCTATATCACTGTATATCACTGTATATATGGGTTGTGCTGTCTATATCACTATATGTCGCTGTGTATATGGGTTGTGCTGTTTACATCACTGTATATCGCTGTATATATGTATTATAATGGTTGTTATAATAAATTTTTTATCCTTTACAATTAGCTACCATAACACACACACACAGACACACACACACACATGAATTGTTATTTGAATATGATATGATTCAATGTGATGTAAATTTAGAATGTGTAATCCTAGTAATTTCACAAATTATTACATGCTAGACTATACGTTGAGCTGTCATTGCACATAGGTCATTTGCAATGGAACAGAGTTTAGTTTTTTCTCACCTTAAAGGCTAGTAAGAGAAACACTAGTAGAAAAAAGTAAAGAGTTACACTCTTGATTGTGTCTGTGTACAAATGTTCAAGACGAGCTGCAACTTGATTTTAATACCCACACATTCACCACAACATCCGTGGTTACAGCATTTCTGAGCTATAGCAGTACATTTATGTACAAACATGTTGGATCTTTCATAAACACCTTTCTCTTCACATTGTAACATTGATACTAAAATGGACCCCTCTCTACAGCTGCTACACTTCTATGTAGTGTACGAAGTGAACTTTAATGTGTAACTATGTGGTTAATGAGTGTTCTGTGTGGTTTTTTGTTGGCTGGAGGGCTGTTATGAGTGATGAGTAATTGTTTTTAATAATTAAAACTTGATAGATTTGTGCTTTTAATGAACACAATGCAAAGTTTTTAAAAACAAGACTGAAAAAGACTAAAAAATAAGACTGCATTCTGAAGTATAGCTGGCTATTAATATTGTGTATATAAGTTTTTGTTTCGTTATTGCACCTTACCCTGTTTTTCACTGCCTTGTCAGCTGTGGTAGCTGTTTCTTATAACCCCTCAAAAAGTCTCATTGCCTTTTTTTTATCACAGCATCTTAATACAGTTAAGCCACTTGTTTTGTTTGTCGACCATGTTCTGTTTCTTGAAGCTCTCTGGCACACTGATCTTAACCACACATTTAACAGCACAGGAAGAAACGTGGGTACAACATAAGCGCATGTGTGCTTTGTGACTATCATGGTTAAACAACATAATTATAAAACTATTTCAATAAATAAATAAACCAAAATTAGCAAAATTATCAATGTTAGAATGATTCCTAATGGCTGATGATAACACATTGTAATCAGACTAACATTTTAGTAACTGATTTGCATAATGCCTTTAATAAACTGGGCAATGAAACGATGCAGACATTTATGCATTTGGAAGACTGTTTAATCCAAAGCAATTTACAGGCTTTGTTTAGAATTCAGGCTTTACATCCCAGTGTGTTTTGATTCCCATGGAACACACATACTGATCAAATGTATAGCTTAAATACACTATAAGTCGCTTTGAATTAAAGCGGCTGCCAAATGCAGTAATGTAAATGTAATGGTAGCAGATACTGTAGGACACAATCAGATCCTACCTTATAATATATCAATAAGTTAAAATCTCATTCATGTTACAGTAGAAAATGTCAAAGAAGTCAATCTTCATGATCTTTACAAATATCGTACAGTTGAAAAAATCCAAGATCTAGTGAGAGGTCTAGAAAAGAAGAGAGGAAAGTTACGTTTATGTCAATAAAATTAATTCAGAAGTTGGTTGTAAAAGCAAATAGTCTGTTACCTGTTGATGTTTTATAAATTGGACTGTTGTATAGATAATCTCAGACTCTCCAGCAGTTGCCTGTAATAATTGACAATTGTAAAATAAAAGTGCTGGTTATGCTCCAAATTTACATTTATAATATAAATGTAAAACATTTCACGTAAAAACAGGCAAGAAAAACAAGGACAAATGGAAACTATAACACTAGTCACCGGTCTTTGTTTAAAATTAGCATTGCAGCTTATATTACCTGTTCTGCTTGTGCTTCACACATTGTAGAGTCAGTTTCTTCACTTTCTGTGTTTGACTGCTGTGGAAACAAGTTTAAATAAACATCATGAGCTCAAAGCAAGCAGAACTGATGTTTTGCTGAATGTTTAGAAAACATTAGAATTTGAATAACAGTAGTCAGAGATAGTAAATAACTCATATACTCACATGTTTCCTTAAGCTGGTATTTTTTGGCAGATTTCGTTCTGTTGATTTGTTGAAAGAAAGAAAGAAAGAAAGAAAGAAAGAAAGAAAGAAAGAAAGAAAGAAAGAAAGAAAGAAAGAAAGAAAGAAAGAAAATTGCTCTAAGTTGATAATTTTACATGATTTCTATTAAATAGTAACATAAATAAATATAATGTGTTTGTTTATTTGGTAAGTATCCAAACTGACAGACTTACTCTTTTTGCACAGATACACTGCAATGCAGCTTAATATCACAATTAGCCAGTTAATGCCCAAAATAATTAGCCATAATAAACTGCGTGTCTCACTGTGGCTGCAGAGCGAGAAAACACCAAAACTGAGAATTGTTCCAGTAAACATGATGCTTTGAAAAATGATTTTTTTTACGTTGCCTTAAATTGGTTAAATAATTCAATTACAATTAAAACACAGCAGTTGCAATTGTACAACAACTGTACAACATAATAAAAAATGAACATTTAACTATGACAACACAAATATGACACATAACACATTTATAGACTCTTACAAAAATATGAAGGGAAACGTTCTTACTGTAGATTTTGAGAAGATGTGAAGGTTACTAGAAATAGTTTAGTGCTGGACGACCTGGGAGAACATTTAGAGCTGAGAAAAAGCCACCAGTATCCTCATATTTTATTTAAATTCAAATCTTACTTGGACTGCTCGGAGGTTGTCTCAATTTTAATAGTAGTGGCAATTTTAATGGTAGTTTCTCTTCTTTTGTATACAGTGATATGAACAGGCATTTGATGTTTCTTCACTGAGCACCAGTACCATCCAGTGTTATCCATCTTCAGCTTGCTCATGGTCACCATCATTAATCCTAAAGAATAATTGACCCTAACAGAAGCTCCATCTAAAGTTCCTGATGTTCCTTTCATGCAGGCACCACCCAGCCTACACCATTCCTCATCCATTATTCTGGTAGCATGATGATGGCAGAGGATGTTTACACTACCACCCTCAAAACCTGTCAACATCTGATTTGCTACATACAGCCTAGAAATACCTGAAAAGGAAGAGCAAATACAATATTAACATCCTCTCTGGTGCTACTAGAGTGATGGGTTCGAACACACAAAACCAGTTAAGGTTTCACTAGTTATGATTAATTCATTGTTTTTGGAGGATCTAAGGAGTTAATTAAAACCAACCTGTGATTTCTGTGCATATTCATTTTTACATATACTATACATTTTATATTACATACTGTGTATCTTGTTATTTTTTTCTGCTGCTTTTAACACCGTTGTATTGTACAGTGTATTTTACGAAAAGTGATTTCACCTGTTGTGACCTTTAATTTGAATCCTTTTGTAACATCAGGTCCAGTTTTAGCAATCCCACACCAATATTTACCAGCTTGGCTCTTCAAAACACGTCTCATTTCCACAGTCAAAATGTTTACAGTTTTATTATCCCAAACAGAAAATGTCTTGTGCGTCACCCGTCCATCTGACCTCACGACACACTTACTAGTTGCCCAAAATTGTCCAACATTCAAGTATTTAACATGTTTTACATAGATATGATTATACCAACAAGGGATTATAATAGATTCTCCTTCTTGGAGAGACACTTGACGGATGGTGTGAACGCCTTGTGCCCCTAAAACGATGAGATTTATTCAGTTAAACTCAGTCAGTTCTTTTTAGCATTATAAATAAAGCTGATAGTTGCATTTTGTAGTATATATTTTTAAATACCCACTGTAATATTTAACCACATAATGGAAAACACATATTTGACTCACCTGAGATATTTAGAAGCATAAAAATAAGAACATACAGAATCATTGTTGTGGCTGAATAAGAGTTCGAGACCAATGAGATTTTTTTTAAACACCTGCATTTCCTCCTTCACACATTGGAAACTTCCGCCCCCACTATTTAGATTGTATAAAGGGTTATTGTGTCAGTTCTATTGCATCAGTGTTTCCTAGTCAATCTTTTGTTGACATAAGATAAATGACACAAAATCTATAGGGTCTTGGAGACATAATAAACGATATATATAATAATAATAAAGATGCAATGCAATGTATATTTAATAGATGTATTTGACACATGACTTAAGATTTTTTGTGATTTCATAATTGTTGAATATGGAGCTTCTCTTTGTGTAACTGACTGAATGCTTGTGGCTGGAGCATCAAGTGTCTTTGCCCAATGTTTGGTTTAGATTGTTTCCTTGTATGTATTTAAACATGATACATTTACACTCAGTAAAATGCATATTTCAGTCAGAAAATGAATTGCATGTTCCTCTGCAAAGCTCAGGTAGCACACATATTTGGCGAAAAA
>JAZGTK010005671.1:0-21993 GCA_036877625.1 Ambastaia sidthimunki
TTCAGTCGTTCAGGGTTGAGTGGGCTGCATTTGGCTGTTGACTGACGTCTGTGGTGAATCAGGGTGGACTCGCTCTGAAACTGCTGCTCACAGATGTCGCACGAGAACAGCAAGATGCCCACATGCGTGAGGGCGTGCGTGACCCCAGCGCTGCGCTCGGAGAACGAGGCCCCACACACCTGGCAGGAACCCGTTTCGGAGAGATGCGTCTCTGCGTGGCTCTGAATGGCGCCGTTTTCGGCAGGAAGGAGCATTCCACAAGCTTTGCAAGGTTGTGATGAAGCCAACTGTCCAAGAGACCCATTCTCAACACACATCAGGTCTTCATCTTCCTCTTCTTCTACAATAAAGTGCTCCTCTTCATCACTGAGCTCGATGATGTCCTCTGAAAGTGGCCTCCACTGATCTTCAGGCTCTGTTTGGTCTTCCTGTAGGTGGTGCCTCTTTCTACTATCATCATCTTCAAAGAAACCTGGATCTTTGACGGCTCCTGTAACAGACCCCAGCTGCAGACTGTCCAAGGGGTCATTGGAGGATGACGAAGGGGCACAGGTTTCTCCTCCGAGCTGGGCTGAAGAGTCAGGAACAGAGCAGATTTCTGGAAGAGATCCGAATGTTGATTTGCTACCGTTAACTACAAGCTGGTCCACTGAGTTGTTTCCTTCAGCATCTCCATCATCCACCTGTTCGGTCTTCAGTTGCAAAGTGAGACCTGGAAGAGCTTCTGCAGATCGGTTACTGTCCGAGGGGCTTGGCTTGCTGGTCACCAGCTGGTTGTACCCCATATGTACCTGCATGCCCTCGTGTTTAGGAGACTGGGAGAGTAAAAGAGAGGCTGAGTGGGTCCGGTTCCGGGCGTTCCTGCCGTGAGGAACCGGAGAAGGTGTGACAGGCGTTGGAGCTGCAGAAGAAGACAGTGAGGAACAAGATGCAGCAGAGGATGAACAAACAGATGCAGCCATGGTGGTGGCAGACACCATCTCGTTCTCTATGTCACCATCGGCCACCGGATCTCCAGAACTGGAGCTCTGGAGGTCAGGAAAAGTGGCATGGCAAGCGCTCACCAGCTCCTTCACACCAAGCCTTTCTGCCAGTTCATACAGCACGCCAACATCTATAAGGTCCGTGAATATCTCACCAGTGTAGATGAATGTCAACACCTTCTCAAAATTGGTGGCAGAAACAAAGTCCAAAGAGAAGGTGTTGGGAATGCTACCATTTTGAGAACCTCTGGAAAAGAGGCCGTTGAAGTGTGTGCATGCGCACGCCAGTACAGCGCGATGGGCAGGGAAGGAACGACCTCCGACCTGGAGAACCACGTCACACAGGAGACGAGACAGACGGCAGCGGTTGAGCTCGGAAAGGAGACGGGCCGGGTGGCCTGAGCCCTGCAGCCTGATCCTCATGTCTGACGACTAGGAAGAAAGCCAGGAAGTGGACTGAAACACAGAAGAGAGAGATGGATCAAAACATGACTGTGACTCACAATGACTGTTCGAAGGGGATATTTGTGCAACAGTTGCTTTCAATTAAATCACCAACATGAGGAATATGGTATAAAATGGGGAAAATAAACAAAACTTGGGTTTTTCGGGGATAATTATTATCAATAATAACTGTACAAACAGTATTTTGTACTACCTATATGTGTGTCACGTGCATATGAGGGAAAATACCCTCAGCTCGTGAGTGTACATAAGGTTGCTTTATACATCAGTCCATTTAACACCATCACATTGACTTTAAAAGCACACCGTTCATCTGTTGCTTTTCCACGTTGTTACGATTTATCATTTATAAAATTTCAACACAAAATATGATTCACAAATGCATTACCCCAAATACACAATCAAAACAAAGAGTGCCCTAACAAAGACCACACACACATCGGCTTATTTAAACGATTAATTGTGATTAACATAAAGCGTTTTAACATGACCACCACACAAACGTGTGCAAGCAAACTGCTCAATGCATCACAGTTTGTTTACTAATAGCTGTAGCCGATTGTCATTGGATTCCATTAGCGCGTGCGGCTAACTAGCACGTTAGCATTATCTGTAGCAACAAAAGCTAAACTGATCGCGGCGTCTCCTCACTAGTATGAATAAACCGATTAAAAACTAATGATAAGCTGGAAATGTTCGCTTACTCATAAAGTGTTGCTGGTTTTCGACATATAGAGATAGGATAGCACCCTCGGATCCTTTTAGCTCATACTGTCGTCCATGTTCATGGGAGACGTGGGCTGCGTCACATCACTCAATGTGTCGCCTACCTAGACAGTATTTTTGGACATCCGTGCGCGGAATATTTTAACATCCTAGAACGTTTAGACTCTGTATTGGGTAACATGCTGTCTAGGTAGGCGGCTCACTAGGTTTTAAAACACAGTCATCGTGTTATAAACTTAAAAGTAGATCCAGTATCAGAGTGAGGGAGCGCCTCCTGTAGATTTAACATTTCTAATGTTAAAACCATCTATTTATTTATTATGAGACATATGTAACATCATCTGACATAGAATGCACAAGAATTATCATTAAAACTAGGCATGACTACTTAGGTATCATAAATCATGATAATCTCTTTGTATAATATAATCCAAAAGTGTCCCAATTCCAATATTCCAATATAGTGTTTTGCAAATAGAGAAGCATTAGTTAAACTGGGGCATAAGAGCAAGATTTATTTAAGGGTTAAAAAATTGCAATTGTACTATGTCCAAAAATAACCATATTTGGTTCCCCAAAGAACATCTCTTACCTTTTTATAGTCTGTAGAGCTTTTATAACTTTTGTGCAACAGAAAGATTCTGTGGACGTTCAAGGCTTTTTTATGGTACTGTACAACCTTACAAAGAACATTTCAGAAACCTTTACTTTTAGGATTAATAGTCTGTAATAGTCAGACTATTACTCTAATAGAGTAATAGTCTGTCGCTTACCTGTTAAAAAGACAGGCGAGTTATATTTTGGCCATTTAAACACGGAAATACCTTCTAAAAATAGAACAGAAGAATATTTGGGTACAGTTAGGCCATCTAAGCAAACTGTGAAAGCCACATGTGATCCGACTGAATGATCTGAAATCAAATCTTCATTAAAGGGGAACCTTTTAATAACCTTTTGATCAAGAGAGACACTTAACAGACAGTGCCAAAAGAATTTGAGGATCTGAGTTTATTATCTATAGCATTTAGAAATGATGCACAATGACAAATACTATTTTTTCTGGATATAAACATGTTACGTTACATTATCCTCAGCCATGAACGTCTATTTTAAAGAACAGTGGTAATGACAGTCATAATGGTAAATACAATCCCTCAGATTGGTTTGGGAAACCTTTAAGCTACATTTTACCTTGTAATGCGTCTATGTTACAGTATGATCAGCATATTATAAATAATATTGCTTTTACTTGATAGAACAGTTTCCATATTTTTTTTTAAAGGCATTTTTTGTAGCTGTCATTCTAAGTTTGTTCTAGTACGGACAATTAAGGATTTTCTTCTTTTTTAATCTTCCCTTTTAACCCTCAGGGATAAATGCATATAAATACAGCGTTGTCGGAGATATCCCGGGACAGAATTTCACAGACGCACAGAACATATGACTCTGTATGAAGAAATAAAAATGGCCCTGTTTGTGTCAAACGGCAGAATGTTTATAGGATGGTGAAAGTTCACGGGTTACGAGACCCTCCGTCTGGAATTGACTCGCCCCAAGCTTGTGATGCTACTTTTGCGAGACAGGACGGGTGTCGGGGAGGTGGGCGAGGTCTCGCTGGGGCAGCCGTGTTGCAGAAGGATCTCGGCACACTCTTTGCTCCCGGCTTGACGAGCCAATGACAGAGCGGTTCTGCCCTGTGGATCTTTTGACCTCACGTCACTACCGTACTGTGTAGAGAGAGTGACAGCACAATCAAGAACAGAAATCATTCCGAAACAAACATCCAATGCAATAAACAAGCACTATTAATACAGTAAATGGCAATTCAAAGAGATTCATAACCCATTTTACTTCAATGATTTACTCAATGAAACAGGATATTGAAATAAAAAAATATGATGTATATAAAATATATATGATTATGTATAAGCTGCAATCTGTAAATTTTAACTCTCTACCGCCATCTTATTTTTAAACAAAACTTTAGGTTACTTTTCTTTAAGTATGCTGGTCTAATAAATCCACACTGACATAATTGGACACAACAGCTCAGTATATTAATATATTATATTAAGTATATTAGCATATTATAACTAGTAAATTATAAACTTACAGTTGCGATCAGGGTAAGATAAGGAGACCGTTTTGAACACTGATCCATCATGTATTTGCTCAATCATTAATTTTTGTACATTTTTAACCAAAAAAAGCTACAGCTTGCAGTTTTCACACAAAAAAAATGGACTAAGAACTTTGAAAATTGAAAAAGTGTCTGAAGATCAGAATAAACGCTCACCCAGACCAGAAGCTGCGTCATGACCACATCCCCCAGCTGGCATGCCGCATGCAATGCGCCGTGATGCTGCGTGGCTCCTTCAGGAGGGATGTTGATCAGTTCCTTGGTGCTGTGCGCTAGGAGCAGCAGAAGTCTGGGAAGGTCCCTGTCAATGACGGCTCTGAGCAACCAAGATGACATTGTGCCTTCAGAGCACTGAGCGGGCAAGGGCGACACAAACACCCGCTGTTCGTATTTGGCACGGATCCAGGACTCCCTCTGTTCTCTGAAACACACAAAGCAAAGGCGAGATTATTACTATAGCAGCTAATATCAGCAGCCAAGAACCGTTTACACCTGATGAGAGCTGAAACATTTTATTGCTGTGTGTGATATATCTGCACTGCTAAAATGAATATTGTTAATCAGGATCTTTGTCTTGTTTTCCAGAAAATAAATCAATATAAATAATCTAAAAAACAAAATACATTTACATGAGAAGCAAATTTGCATTCGATGTACATGTTTTAGGAGCAAGTATCTTAAATATGAGTGTTATTATTTTATTCAATCAGTTTTTTTTTTTATTTACTTCATAGTAAAATTTTACAGCATTTTCTTTTTATTTCATTACAATCATGTTAATCATGTTTCAAACAGAGATGGCGGAAGAAAGGCAAAAGTTACGAACTGCAGCTTAAATAAATGGTGTTTTAAAATGTATTTGAATGCATATGATGATTATGCCTGATAATTATGATTGTTTTACTATTTTTTTTTTAACTTTTTTTATACTATTGTTTTACATTACACATTTTTCTGATAAACATTGTTTCATGTTTATTTCTGCTGTTTAACTGTGTATTATAATTCACTCCTAATGTCAGCTCACCTTGTAGCCTCAGGTGTCAACTTCTGTCGTCCTTGAGTACAAGTCTCCCATATACTGTTGGCCATATGGTTCCCTATAGCCGTGAGCACTTTCGTGAGCTCGCTGGGCCAGTCGTCCAGGTCCAGTGAGCGGACGCGAGACAAGTGTGTCCCCAGATTCCGGTGTATTCCCGAACACTCAATGCAGATCAGAGCCCCAAGATTAAGACTCGCCCATGTTGGATCTGCAAGTAGAGAGGATTTAGCGATCATAATGACATCATAATGTTCTCTACAGTAACATACAGTAAATTTACAGTGTTTCAATTTTCATTACAGTACACTTACTAGGTGCTTCACAGTCCACACAGAGGTCGTTCCCTTTAGCATTACGGATGGCCTGTAGGGCAACCGCTTCACTATGGCTGCTCCGTCGTGCCTAAAAGATGAAAGATATGGTATTTTTACTCACAAACATTCTCAGAACACTGGCTAATGTTCTCTAAAAGTTCTCTCAAATTAAAAAAAAATTCCTGCAGTAATGTTAGTAGAATGTATTTTTAACATTATATACCATTTATTAAAAATGTTGTTCCTAAATTGTTAGTGAAATTTAAAATTTAAAAAAGAATTAAAAAAAACGTTTGAAAAAAGGTTTGAATAACGTTCAATTAAACTATTTAAAAGTTGTTTTGCTTGAGACACTGAGCTTTAAACAAACAGGATGTGCTTTATCTTCTATCTGCATTCAGATTTATTGGTCTCTGAAAAAAATGGACTGTGATTGGTTATCTCACATGTCAATCACACAAGCCAAAGTGGGCGGTTCTTGATTAGAATAAGCTGCAAAGTGATGATAATCAAACATCTTATTCTGCAGGAGCACTGATTGGCTGATAGGAATGTTGCTCCAATAAATAAACAAGGATATTAATAAAGAAGCATGTTGCCAGCCTCACCTTATTCCTGCTCTCACAACTCTGAAGACTCGCCAGGATCTGACTCTCTATAGCCTGGACCCAGGCATCTCTGTCCTCCTGATTCTGACACTCAAAATGCCAGCTCTGTCCTGTACTGGAGATGATGATGAAGTCGGCACTCTCCTCTTCTATTGGATAAGAGCGACATTTATTTACACCACGGGAAGTGATCGATAAAAACACACACACTGTCTTGGGCCTAATGCATCAGTCTCTGTACGATTATGCGTTTGAGAGAAGAGAGACAGGAAAACTTGGATCCATTTGCACTAATCTAATGATGTGACAAGAGATGGACATTGAGGCGTACTGTAGACAAGACAAACTCAGTCACTCCATACATTGAGGTTACCTGTTTTGTTAATGTTTCTTAAGCTACCAAAGCTTTTTAATTTCCACATTTTGCGCTTGGCTTGCAGTGCAAGAAATTAGTCCAGGGCAGCAGAGGATAAGAGGAAAGAAAAGAAGAAAGAAAGAAGAGAAAAAGAAGCAGAGTAAACTGTAAGAAAACCCCAGAGAATTAACAGCGTCACACCGGAAAACGAAAAGAAAGCTATGAGAATTTGCCTCAGCCGTTGTTTTGTAAAAGATATTGAAACAATGTGTCATTAATATTTGAATATATTATATATATCTATATATTATATATAAATCTGCAGTCTTACCCTCAGCTTGCCCGGCTGCGGCGTCTCCTTTTAAGTTAATGCTTCTGTTTCGTTTTTTCTTCTTCCTGTCACTCATTGGAGAAGAAGGCATGTGGTCTTTTCCTAAGGGTGGGCTTGTGGTTCCCTCAGCGCTCGAGTCTATTAAAACAACACAAAACATTTGTCAAAATATTTTGTGCATAGGATTTTGAGCTCAAAAACTGAACGTTCTGGCAATGCTGAAATCATGAATTCAAAGCTCTTAAAAAGCACATTCTGTTAATGCAAAGTTCTTTAATGTACGATTTTCACATTTTCTGAAACATTGCTTAAAATAAAAACATTCATGTTCATAGAACAAATTATGGCCGGCTTGTGCAGAAGTGTTTGATACTTTGTTGTTTTTTGTTCAAATCCCTCAGTATTCATGCGAGATACATGAAAGATTTACTCACCGACACTGACCCCTTTATTAGACACAGATGATGGGCAACGTTTCACCTTTTGGTCATTATGAAATGACAATCCAGCTTTGGATGCCTCTTCTACAGTCAGAAGGTTGGCTGAGAACATACAGAGATCACAAAACAGTGATGGTGAGAAACCTTTTCAAACTATTTATTTCTTATTGTCTAAATAGGGTCACTCACATGTAGCGCCCCCTTCAGGCTGTTTGTCTTTACTGAGTCCATTAACACCGGGTACCGGAACAAGAACAGGACCGGGAGATGGGCCACTGGGGGTTGCAGCGCGATGCAGGCGTTTACCCGGAACCTTCACTGTGACTCTCAGTAAGTCCATTTCTTTCCCTTGAGCGTTCTGCAAATACTCCTGTAATCATGATTGGATTATTGGAAGGTAGTGTAGAAAAAGTGGGCACAATTTTAGGGGCCAGCAACAATTTCTTAATGTTTTTTTAAATAGGTAATTACAATCGGGGCCCTGATGAATCAGGGGTTGCTAGGGTGTTGCTAGGTGGTTTTTAGTCCATGCAGTCTGGTTGTTTGAAGTGCTACTTACATTTATATTTGAATGATACGTCAGCATGCCATTGTTTGACAGAGTTACATACTTCTTCTTCCACTCCTTGTTCAAAGAACGTTCACTACGTTTCCACAACGTACCCTATACCAAAAAATAAAAGTATCTTTTAGTTTGTTTAATCCTAAACTGGTTTGTTGGTCTTAGCTAGTCTCAAAGCTAGGTCAGGATGGTCCGCTTTGCTAGTTTGAAAGGGGTTTGGACACCTGTCAGATGGTCAGACTGGAAGACCAGTTGGTCCATGAGCTAAGCCAGTTGAATACCAGCTTGGCCAGATTGGGAGACCAACTAGACCAGCTTAAAGCAGCTAAGACCAACAAACCAGCTTAGAAGGGATAGTTTCTTTGACAGGGAATAATTTCTGAGATCTTACACATACCTGTTTAATAGGAACCGATCTACTGCTCATATCACCTCTGCTTTCAGAAGATCTTTTCTCAGAGTCACTACCACGACGGTTCTAAAATAACAGATTCATTAGATAAAACACAAATGAAGGGAAGGTAAAAACAAAAAAAGGAAGACAGAAATGACTCATGAGATGAGATGAATGTCAGACCAGACCAAAAAAGTTCACAAACAGAGACAGACTAAAAATATGCTTTTCCATTGTATTGTAATAGCATTTAAAGGGTGAAGTGTTTAAATTCTGCACCACAAATGCCAAAACATCACTTTGCAATAACGATGACTGTTCTTCTAAAAAGATTTCCCAGTTTTAACAGGTGTGGGACATAATAATCTAAATGCCAAAATCTGAACACTCACTGTATCGATATTATAGAACTAACCGCAAATAAAGAGGTCCGTCGTCGGGGCGGATTTCGTTGGGAGCCCCCGTCTCCACTTGCCCCACCCCGAATATCTTTGTGACTTATCACAGGGGTAGAAGGCAAAGAGGAGGGGTAATCACTACTCTGACCCCCATTACTGCCCTGAGAGAGGATAATGGCACAGAGAGAAAAACAGGACAGAGGTTGTGGAATGTTGAATGATACAGACAAAATGATGAAGACAAAAACACTCAAAACAGACAAATATTCAACCACAGTCAATGCAACGATTATGGAATTTCATTAACGATTATAATATTTAACAGTTATTAGAAAACACAACACACTATTTTACAAAAAGTACAAAAACTGAAATCAGTAAAGGGTGTTTTAACAAAGAAACCTGCATTATTTTTCACCTCAAAATCAAAAGACAATTAAATTTTGCATCAAGAAAATGAGAGCTTGGTTTTGCACAAAAAATGTTGTTCTCTTTTTGACGTCTTTTGATTGATTTTATGGTTAAATAAAATACTTTGTGACTTAATTTTTTAGGAGAGACACTCATTAGCCTGATACCTGTCCGGGTCCTGACAGTGGTGTGGAGGCTCCAGAATGACTCGGGGAGTTTGGGAGAGATTTACAGGAGGCCAGAAGGGCAGCTTGTCTTTTGGCCGCAGCGATCTTCTGTGTCACTGTGGGGGAAACAAGTTTGTCCATTAAACACTGGCATCCTGTTTGGCAATAATGAGCTATTTCATGTCAATTTCGTGTTATTATTAGAAACTAACTTTCATTAAATACTCTATCCACATTAAGTCCATAGGTGGCACAGGTCTCGTAATAAGTACAGCGTCGAACATCTATACAGAGCTGCTGTACCCGTTTGTCTTCGATCACACGGGCGTTAGTGCTACTAATCTTATCTGCAGAGAGAAAAGCAGTGACGTCGTTTTACGCAACATCATATTACTCAATAAAAAAGTACTCAAGCAAAAATCACAAGTGCGCAGGTCCTACCTTGTGTTCCAACCGCTATAATGGGAATCTCTGCTATGTTTCTATGTGTGCTTAGCTCACTGTAGTTCTTGTACACATCCTGGAAACTGGCTTCATTTTCCAGGCTAAAAACCAGGATGACTCCATCGAGCCAGTTGCAGAACTACAATCCCACAGTTGGGAAGAAAAGGAGAGGGAAAGACAGAAGTGTTCAATAATAAATAAAATGAACAGAATTTTTATCATTTGGTGTTTTCACAACAATTTTAGGTTGCATGAACATTTCCCTAATGTTTTCATTAAGTAACAAATATGTTAATGTTATTTTGAAAGTTCTAGGAATGTATATAGAAATATATATTTTACATATATATGTTTCACAATCTTATTAGTCTTTTTGATTACTGTTACTGTAACTCAGCTGGTCAAGCATTCACATCTGCGATTGCATTTTTAAAATAAATATGTTTGTGATGTCAGTGGGTACACAAGCTCACACACACCTGTGCACTTGGAGGGCCAGATTCCTCTCGGATCAGCAATAACTGACTTTGCCCTTCCACCAGCACCTCCTTTTTATACCTTCCACCTTACGGAGACAAAAAGAGGACAAAAGATAAGAGAACTATAATTCTGCTAAACCGTTACAATGAGATTGAGATGAGAAAAGTCAAACGGTTCGTACCTTCATGTGACTCAAGTGGGAGGTAACTTCCTGTGATGAATCTGTTTACCAGTGCTGACTTTCCACTACGAAGGTTACCCAGAACCCCCTGCATGGACCCGAATCACATATTTAAAAGTACAGCTATAAATAAAAATTTAATCTTGAACAAATTTGATTTAAATGTTTGAATTTTTGACTTTTAAATTGCAGATTCTGGTAAATCTGAACACAGTTTAAAATATTGCTACAGTCTTATTTGTTTTTATCTCCTTTTCTTGTCTAGATTGTAAACAGAATATGTATGTTTACTTTAGAGATTAGTTTAAAATAAATCTTCAGGGTGCTCCCGACAAACTGAAATATTGTTTGCATACATTAATTTCTCTAGACATTGTTTTTAAATGCAGAGAAATGCTTAAAGAATCAACAAACAGGTTCAATCTGATCATCTCACCAGTCTCAGTTCTGGAACAGAACGGGTTAGGGTCCATTCCTGGCTGTTGTTGCATGATGCTACAGAAAAAATCATAAAACATTCATAATTCACTTGAGTTTACGTCTCAAACGTGGAGTTGCATCATTATACGACGAGACTGAATCTGGGAGTTGTGATTGTCTATGCAAACCATCTGGCATGATGTCTTGATGTTGTGAGTGGTTGCCAGGGTGTTGCTATGTGTCTGCAAAGATGTCCTGGGTGGTAGCTTACTGACCCCAACTAAAAGAGTTACTGTATCTTCAAGCCTGCCCCATTGTATTGTTTTATATGTTACATTCATAAGTCTGATCACTTTCAAAATAATAGCACACCTCTCAAAAAGTCACATGACCTGAGGTATCAATCCTGTCCAATGGCTAAACAATGAGGTTTAATACTTAGGGTTTAAGAAAACAGATGAATGAAGAGGGGAAATGTGCAAATATTATGTCTGTTTTGGTGGACTGCTACATTTCTGCTATTATATATACTCATAGACTAATATATAATAGCTGGGGAGTTTCTTATAGAAAAAAAGAGTTTAACAGCAGGTTATCATTTAACACGATCACACAAGTCAAAACAAGTCATCACATTATCTCCATTCTGCATGTCAAATCACATTATATCTCCAGACCACAAAGGTCAAATAAACGTCGGCCTGTTTATCATGCCGGTAAAAAGATCAGGTCTTCAGACAATTGCTCTGTTTTGTGCTACAGCCACATGCAGTTCAGTGCAGCCTCGTCTGACGGTGCTGCCGGAGGTGTTATAAATCTCTAATAATTCACAGCGCGTGAAGGACTGCAGGTGTAGCCATGCAGCAGCCAGCGAGAAGACTCCACACCCCTCCGGCTTCTTTATTAGAAGTGTTAGCACGCTCTCGCTGTATTTCAGACCTGCCGTTGCTGCAGCCGCATCAGTCTGCAATCTTATGCGATCAAACGCCATGAAACACACGAGATGCTTTTGTTGAGGGTAACATTGGCACGATTCACCCTTATAACCGTGAACCATTAGGGCACGGACGCATTAAAGCATCTCACGACACACACATGCAGGAGTTCACAGCTCAGATCAGACTACGTATCTGAGTTGGCACTCCTGTCAAAACGGAAGAGGTTTAACCCCCTCTGAATTCAGTGCAATCTATGAGGTCATTGTATGCCAGGCCACATCAGGACTGAAGCCAGCGCTGTGAGACAGTACAATCCTTATGTGCTTTTCTGAAGCCCTTCATATACGACACGCCATGTCTATCTAAAAGGATGCTCTATGTGTCAGATTCTAAAGCTGGTGTTTTTTCCTCCTTTTTGGACCGTTTTCAAAAGGGCCCCTCCTTGCATACCCTCACTCCCATTCATTTCATCTGTGCCTCGTTCCCTGGCATAACACAGCCACACAACAGGCAACTCTGTCAGCCCTCCCTGTTGCCATGACAACCCCACCTCCAGCCGCTGCTTCTGTTCGCTCAGAGAACACATACGTAAATATTTTGTGTGCGCATGCGTTGTGTGTAAAGCAACATTAGACCTTTTTGCTCGTAGCACATAGACCACACGCACACCTCTATTGAGTCACACATGTATGATTATCATTTGATGATCAAATACGGCATAATACTGTTTTACTGTTTTACTGTAATACGAATCACAGTCTATTATACAAATACGTACCGTTATGAAATACAGACATTATTTGAAAAGAACCCTTTGTTCATGAAAAACCTCAAAGCCATCTTTTGATGCACACAAATGACATCTCTGCAACATTTTTTTTAAAAGACTAAGTTCACTAATTAGAAAACTACAGATGCTTTGCTTGTTTTCATTTCAAAGTATTATTTGAGGCTCTGTGCTTTTAAGAATAGTGCCTCAGATACTGTTTAGAGAGAACTTCCTGTGGATGTGGATATAATTACTTCTTTGACATTTAATTTTGCAGAGTTATTTCAGACATGTTTTTCACTAGAAGATTAAGACTGTCCCTTCAGTTTGGGGTGTTAAATTTGTGGCTGGATATGGTTTGAAATGATGAGGCTGGTGATGAAAGGATTGAAGCTTCCATGGAAGAGGGAGATCAGAATGCAGGAAGTGGGCGGAACATCAAAGATGGGATTAGGATGTTGGGTAAAATCGTGCTGCTTGTGGCGTGGGTATTATCAAATTTGTTTCCCATTCCAATTTTTCCAGTTCAGAAACAGAAACAGTAGGGGGTGGTTGTAAAGAAAAGACCAAGTTCTTACCAGCTTCATAGCTCTACAGCTCAAAGCATTACAATTAATAATACCAGAAATCTACATTAATGTGAACTAAAACATCATGAGAATTTAGCCTCAGCAAACAATTTATGTTGTAAGAATATTTCCATTAAGTTCTGGAAATGAATTATGAATGCATTAAATTCATCATTTAAAACATTCCACTAACAACAAAATATATATATAAAATATATAAAATCTATAATATTTTACATTAAAATATATATTTTAAATATAAATTTAAGTTAAAAATTCTATTAATGTTACTACAAGAACGTTTTTGATAACTCTGAGAGAACGCTCAGTGAACATTAGCCAATGTTTTGAGAATATTCCTTAGCTGTAAGCTGTGTTTACTGCTATTACTCAACTTTTATTGATCAAAACTGACTAGATGGACTACAAATGTTCTTACACAAGCAAACTCTCATTTACAAGGTGCCAACTGGTGTAACCCCCCTCTTCTAAAGAAATTCTATAAGAATTTCTACTTAAGAAATCTAAAAGGTTGTGTTGTATATAAATGTATTCTCATACCTTCATCCTCACTGGATTCTCTCTGAATGGAGCTATAGATTGGGGTCACTATGGTTGTGCTGGTGGCCACTGGAGTGCTCTTGGTAAAAATGCCACTAATAAATCTTAGCATCTTGCGGTCACGTGCTGCAGCCCCCTGGGATTGAACTGTCCTAAAGTCAGATGTCATCTGGCCACTTTTGCTCTTCAGGAGGTCCTCAGATAGACAGTTCAGGTCACTGTTGTCCAAGGTTCGGCTCTTTCCTTTGCGTTGAGGCTTGGATATCAAAGCAACCGGGGTGGGAAGAGATGTGGATCCTGCCTTTAATCTTTCTGCTCGAGGGCTCTGAGTTCGCATGGCTATTATATCCCCTTCAGTGGGCCTTTTTATCCCAACACCTTTGAGGTTTTCTTCATGAGGTTTCACCTCACTTACAGCCCATGATGCCCGAAAAGATCCTGGAGTGGGGCTGGTTGGGGACTGGATCCTGGTCCGGCTGTCCTTACGGTCAAGGCTTTTGGAGGAGGCGTGGATGCTCTCTCTGGAGTCTTTCAATTCATGACCGCTGCCGTGAGCTTTAAGCAGAGAAACTGGTCGCTGGGTTGCACGACCTGGGATATCACAGGGATGTCTGGGAACATCCAGAGGAACAGAAGGTTGAGATATCCCAGTGAGATCTCTGGCCCGTCCATTTTCTGTAGTGGGTGAGATTATTGATTTTTGTCTATCACCAGGGTGAACACCATCTGCAAAATGTGCTTTGTCCTCCCTTGGGCTTTGGAGTATTTCCTGTGCCACTGAGATTTTGATAGATTCTCCAGCCTCCAGCTGCACAGCCTCACCCATTTTCTGGTGCTCCTGGGCTTCATTATTGGATCCAGCATGTGTAAGATGTTTCCTTCCACCGGCGTCATGCACTGCTCCCTCCGCAGTTTGTCTGGTCTTCTCCAACTCATGTTCTTCAGTGGTCTCTACCTTCACCAGGGTAAGGGAGATAAGGTAGGTGGTTTTGGACTGAGACGGACCTGTTCGGTTCATGTGGTCCAGAATTTCTCAACAGATCAGAGGACAGAAATGAATTTCAAGCACAAAACAATCTTCACTTGTTTAATGTCTTCTACAGCAAATCCATCAGACACCCAAAAAAATTTGAGCAACTATGTTAAAAAGAAGTGCTATTTTGCCTAAATAGCAAAAAATATATATATTTTGCCTAATGTCCTTTGTGCTCTTTTACCTCCTTGTGTTTCATCCCAAATCTCACGTTCCATTTCATTCTCTTCGTACTTCTGTTCTGTAGTCCGCTCTCACCTATTTTAAGCATGCAGACATATGCCCACCTCTCTGCATGAGAAGCATGCTCCTGGTTTCATTGACTACATTCAACAAGAGGCAGCTTCAAAGGCAAAATAACAATGTGAGCATTAGACCCAAGAAAGAAAAAGATAGACAGTAACACTACATCTGGGAGACATGCAGAGCTGTTACCCTCAGATCAAGGCACATCATTCACCAACCTTCTCCATGACGTGTGGAGGAGACGCTTACCATAGAGAGATAACTGGGGAGTCAGACTACATGGATCAGCATCATGGATTGGTTACCAAGAGTACACAGAGAAAAATCCCAGTGTCCACATGCAGAGTCTATCCATCATGTCTCCAGTGATCAGTGCGTCAAGCGGCAGGGGATGTCAATAAAACAGAACTGCGAGACGATCGTGCTCCCTTCTGAAGATAAAGGTCCATCTCACGATGAAGGTTTGGACGAGTCGTGCATCATGAACAAGGGGTCTCTCAGATCTCTCTGATGGAAGGTCTTTTTCAAACCCACGCAGAAGAGCACAGAGCAGGAATACCCCGCTTCTCTCTCCATCTCCCGCCTCTCTCTCTCTCCCTCACTTTCTCTCTCTCTCTCTGCCCTTGTCACCAGCCAGACAGCTCCCAGCTCCTGCCTTCTACTGCTCCCCCCTCCTCTCTCTCTCCCTCCCTCCCTGTTTCTCTCTCTTTTCTCTCGCCTGCACATTTTCTCCCCTGCTTGAAAAGCAAGAATCAGTGATGTGTTGAGAAATAAAGGCAGACTGTGTAAAGATTTACTGTAAAGGTCTAATGAGGAAGAGAGGTCGACCACAGAAGAAAACAGAAATGGTTACGTGCAAAGCTAATCAAGACTGACACTTAATAAAGGAAATGAGATGAACATGCACTCGCTCTATTGCTGTATCAGGTGGCAACATATCACAGTCACAGTCAGTATAGTGATTCAAGAGCTGTCCCCCCCACCCTTGTTACCAAGGTATTCTGAGGTTTAGCTCCGCCTCCTTCATGCACTGATTCCAACTAGACACCGGCTATCCGTCGCTATCTTCATATCTAAACTGTCTGTGCATTGTCTTGTCCTTGCTGAAGTGTGTATGAACGAGTGGGTGATTGTGTGAGGTCATGCAATATTATTGATTAATACATTGACTGATCTGTTGGTCAAGTGGGCTTAATTGAGAACTACATATATTGACTCAATAACTAGGAAGGGGCAGAGTACTAGAAAAGCAATATGCACTACAAAAAAATGCATTCATTTTTGTTCAAATATATATTTATTTTTAAATAATAAATCTCTCTTGTAAAGGAAGTAAAATGTTAATTAACAGCCATGCAGCGTTTGCAAATCAATAAAACATAAAATTGATTTCAATATTGATTTAATAGAAGATTTAGAGAGGTGTGCAATGGCAAGTGAGCTTTGAAAGTGTAAAATCCCACCCTCTGTTTAAGAGCGATCTCTGAAGCCACGCCTCCTCGTTCCCCTGCGAAAGTATGCAAATACATAACTTGACAGGCAAACAAGACATCCTATCATTGCATTCGGACCAAATGCAATGATTGGACAAACATTTTATGGTTCTGTGCCTTCCACAGAAGATGCATAATAATAATAGAATAATCTGTGTTGTTTGTTAAAAAGAGGTGTGCTATTACTATTCTAAATGATCAGGAAAATGCCAAGACTTGACTCAGAGAGGAAGCCAAGCAATATCTAGGGACAAGAATATTACAAGGACTCTTTTGCAACCACCAAGCAGCCAGAACACCCTTGCAATCATAAAAACATGTTAAAAACTAGGCTATTCAAAACACCTTAGCAACTGCATAGCAACACCATGGCACTCACACACAACAGCCAAGCATAAAAGACACACAGATATTCATTGTGCTGAAAATTCATGGTACACATTTCTGTCATGGTGCTATTACAGTCAAAAACATATTTTTCCCTAAATCACAGTAACTCTGCCAGTCTCCCACTCGCTTGGCTCCCTGCAGTACGATTTAAATGTGACAGTCCTATTCTCTATTCTCTGTGCTCCAGAGCCAAACAGAAACGACTTCCTTTTTCCTTCATTTTTATGTTATTCTTATCAAGAATTAATAGCATTACATAAACCTGAGTCATATCAAGGAATCAGAATAACATATACTTCATATATCATAGTAATCCACCTGTCACCTAGCAACAACCCAGAACACCCTACCAACACCCTGGCAACCAGCCAAAACATCCTAGTTTTACGATGGCACGTTTTGAACAGACAAATATCAGTCACATTTTCTTTAGAAAATACAAAAATCTATCCTAATAAGGATTTTATATTTAGTAACAAGATTTAGTTGATAGTCTCTTAATTTTGACATGGGAGTTGATGGAAAGTACACGGTGGAACTAAATAATAAGACCATTCACACTATATTAAAATGCACTAGTCAGTAACACCCTAAAATATTATCTACAAAATATGAACAGTGACAGAGGACACTTAACAAGAGACAGATTTAAAAAGTGCATAACACAAGATTGTAACTTTGTGTCCTGTTTAACTGGAAAGTCCTCAACAGATGACAGATTAGTTAATAGTAGCTATTCCAAAAAACGAGAAATGTTGAATACTAAAAATAATTGGGTCAGATACAGAGTGTAAGAAAGACACTGACAGGTGGTGCCTTAGAATGAGAGGATGTGGCTTCCGTGGGCAGCCAAAGAGCGTCAGACAGGAAGTGGACCAGCACTTCATGTTCAAAAGCTTACCATCATCACGACATCTCTAAGACTGTGCGAATACCGTCTCAACCTGGATCTCTGTGATTCTGATTACGCATCTTAACTGTTAGTAACAGTTACCATCATCACAGTCTAATAAAAAAGTGTGAAATTTTGAGATGTTTGCCTGAGCTATTGTTTAATTCAGAATGAGTAAAACCCTTTTTGTTTAATCCGGGTGTCTTCCCTAAAACACAAACTATGATGACTTATTTAAGATGGATATAATGAAAACTATATTATTAAAACTTGGAAAATAACAAACATGAAGTTCCCCGCATCTCAGCTTGTGATCTATCATCTATGTGTTTTGGAGGATAAACACAATAAGCCAGTGATATTTAAAAGGCTTTAAAAACAATCAAGCAGCTCACCTTTTATGCTGTGGAGGAAAACCTTTAGTCCTATTTTGAGCTGCTGGTCTTCAACCCTTTCCAGTTGCTTGAGAAATTTGTTAAGAGTGTTTTGCAAGCTATCGTGTCTTCTTATCTCTGCTCTAATTGCAGTTGAGTTTATACCTTTAACTGAGCTATTCATATTTAAACCAATGTGACTGCTCAGACTGCATGGAGTGTCTTCTGTAACCCATCAGCATTTCCTGCCTGTTCTTTAACGTCAAAGTCACATACAACAGAAGAAAGTTGTGTAGACTCAAGGCATGCAGCTTCACAGAGCAGAAGTACTTTTTTCTTGCATGAATTTCCTCTGTCTCTCTGAATTCACTTCCTGGTTTTGAAAACTGTCAACATCTCATAGGCCGCTCTATCGCAAACAGGATTTTGTGGTAAATTCGAGGCAACCGTTAAAAAAAGCAAGAACTGGTTTCAAACGTGGCTTCAAACAAGGTTTTACAAGGCAGCCTCAAGGTTATTTTCAGATTAAGGGTTGAAATGGTAAAACATTCACACAGATATGAGAAAAACAACATATCATTATTATGATTATATCTCAGTAACTATAAGGGATCAATAAGACAAATAAACTATTTTACATTATTTTCTGTTAAATTGCCATACTTTGTGTATTCTATTCTCCTCTAATTCTATTCTACACTGTTTACTATATCAGATGTAAACACATTACTGATGGTAGTTGTCGGGCATGCTTTAAAGGTTTGTACATTTAATAATAAAAACTTAGTTGACTTAATTGTTTTATATTTCTTTATAATATTTCTTAGTATTGCTTTTCCTTATGCTGTCTGTTTTACATTTTTGCTGTTTCATACATTTTTGTGCTTAATAATTGTTTGATTTGTTTAAATTGTCCTGAAACATCTATTATGAGGTCATTTAATAGCAAGCTCCTATTGTGACATCTTATCCCATACATAACATTCCCCACTATTGTGTTGTCACAAAATGTAATAATCTTGAGTAAAAAGTGATAATTATCTCTAATCACCAATGTTTTACAAATTTTACAAATCATGCCATTTACAATAACCTAGTTGTGTAGGTTTAAACCACAGAAGAAAACAACATTACAAAACTATACATTAAATAATCACATTTTAGGCTTTATCATATCAGATATGGTTCTGTGTTAATCATCAGTCTACAATGCTGCACACACCCGTGACGTCAGTGGGCGGGCTCAAGTGTGACGTTGTTTGTTGCTACTCTGCTCAGCCAATCACTGTCAGGCACCAGGACACGCTTCAATTCAGCGCTTGTTTGAATGCAAACGAGTACCGGTGTGCTATACTACACCCTTTAAATTTACTACGTTTCTCACATCATGCTTTATGTTGTATCTGTTGCATACTTGTAATTTTCAAACCTTCCAGAGCAGTTGTCAAAACATCCACCACCATGTCCAGCGTCATAACATATTCAGTTTGTGCATGAAAGTGATCAGAAAACAGACACATTTCAATAAATTATTGCTGCTTACCTTTAAATATCAATAAACTTGTATGTTTGCTTACAAATTCAGCAGTTTGGGAGTCAAGGGGGTCCTTCCTTGATTATCTCTTTAAAAATATAATCGTATTTAACTGAGGATTCTTGATGTGGGAAAATAAACTCGCAATACGCAACATAAGACAACGGCAAATGTTTTGTTATCGCGAGATTAGGGGAACGATAGTTTAAAAATATGAATGAACGAATGCATTAACAGTTAATTAATTAGTTAAATAGTTATTTAGCACTTAAATGAGTGGTTGTTATATGTGCTATAAGATTTTTTAACGAGACAGTACATTATACTATTTCTATGTATGTATATTAAAACGTTTAATGTTTCTTTTACTGTTTTTATTTATAGGTATGATTGTATATTTAGTACAATCTGACTGTTGTTTGTATGTTTTTCTACACTACATTCCAAGGCAATTAAACTGATCTGATTTAAATGGCTATTATTAAGGATTTGTCTCATTAAATGTCTCTTCCCACGTATGTAAACAATCTTGGCCACTAGAGGGTCTGTCACTGCGGTGACGTCACCGGCTAGTCCATTAGCCCGCTGCTCACTAACAAGAGAAGAAGAGCAGATTGTAGCTTAGTGAGGACAGCGGAAACAATAGCAGTAGCACATCGTTTAAATCACCGATAAATGCCTGATAGTTCAACATGGTCTGCGGAGGATTTACGTGCTCGAAAAACGCTCTCTGTTCGCTAAATGTAGTTTACATGGTGAGTCGCGCCTTACCTGAATATATACAGCTAGCTTGTTAGCCGCGGCTAGTTCTGCATTAATGTATTTAATTTGCTTTATCTAACTGTTTTGGGTGAACGTGAGACTTATGATTTTATATCACTCATGATCAATATAAACCCTTCTGTGACTAGATCTTAGGTAAGGTTTTTGTTTTATAACAGTGATGAAGGCTTGCTTATGTCTTGTTGTATTTAATTAGTTTAAAAACCACAAGGAACATCTCATAATATATTGTTTCGATTTGTTAATATTAGGAAAATGACGTTTTCTGACGGATCTATTGAAAGAGGTTTCGCATTCAGTGTTGCGTAACCACCCAGTGTTTGTATAACATCGTATTTATTTATTTACTCTTACTTGTATTGGCTTTAGACAGACAGTGTATTTATTTTAAAATCTGTGTGTTCGTTTAACAATTGTTTGCCGTGTTGTTCTGGAAGATTCCTGAATGGCAGCTTATTTCTGTCCAGACTGAGTAGTTTCATTGTTTACTATAGGTTTTCCATATGTTCCGATGACATTTAAGACATATTAGGGTTAGCATTCGTGATGGCATTTGATTTGATGTATTTGTACAGGATTCTGTAATTGATTAAATTGCCATATAGCCTCTGACTCACACGTATGATGTATATCTCATTATGATGTCACTGTGATACTGAGCCAAAAATAAAATACTTTGGACTCAGTCAAGGCGTGGCAGCCTGGCTGCAAGTAGAAAAAGCAATTCAGAATGGGACTTTGGTAGACTAGAGGTTAGAGATCTTGGTTAGTAGTAGCCCAGTATTCTGGTGAAAGTTCAAATCCTTCAACCTTTACCATGTGTCAGTGAACCTGCTCCTATTTACTGTAATATTAGTTTACTGTAAGCCCCTTTGGATAAATACATCAGGTACATGACAAATTAATTATTAGTACATTTATTACTGTAATATTAAACGTGAATGAAAAATCAAGTGCACGACCGTCTGATCAGCCACATGTGGTGTATTTGTCATGATTTTCTCTGTAACATTATAATTGTATCCGCATGCTGATGATTAAGGATGTGCACAATGTGCACAATGTTTGGTAGGTTAAGGGTTTGGCCAGTGATAATCTGTCATTTCTGACTTGACGACAGTGGCATGCTCTTTGGTAAGGCTGATAAACGTATAGCTCTGTGGACTTGCGACCTATGATCCTTTTAGATACAGTAACAGTAGAAATGCATATTTTAGTACTGTACAATATGTGCTGTACATTTCCTATGACTGTAGTTATCTTGTGAGCTGTCAAGAGTTTGTATTGTCTTTTATAGTATTTTAAAGAATTAAAACTCAATACACTGTTAAAATCTTTATTCTAACTGATTTTATAACCTGTAGACTTCACTTTAAATCAAAATTGACAGTTTATTTTTTTAAAGCCTGCAACTGGTCTTATTCAACATGATTCATTGTTATTCTGAAGAATTCTTCACAAAAATCTAATAACTCTAAAAAAGCTTTTTGGCTCATCAAGTCCTTTGGTTTTTCAGCCCGTCCTTTTAATTTTTTGTTTCTCTGCTCTAT